>LRSR01010184.1:0-11192 GCA_001579985.1 Hypsibius dujardini | reverse complement strand
CAGACAGACAGACAGACAGATTGAAAAATAGCTGGACGTTTGTTCTGACCGGTCATTACTCCAAAAGAAAAGAAAACGAGCCAGAAATTGGTGGAAAAATACGTTATAAAAAATCCAGCCGAAGCAAGAAGACCTCCCACAGAGATTGTCTGAGTATATCCAAAGCGGTTGGCGGATACGCTTCCGATCGGACCTGAAAGAATCATCGCAAGCGTGAACAATCAATTAACGGTAGTGTTGACGTTATCAGGCAAGACATACCGAAGAAACAGTTTGCGCCAAGACTGGCGGAAATCAGCCAGGAAATCGCGCGACTCGCTGACGCATCGCCGCCGAATTCGGCGACCAATTCCGAGTAGAAGACTCCCATGCTCAGCACGAGTCCAATGATGATAAACTGGATGAAAAACCCCGCGATGAGTGCCACCCAGGCCCATCCGCCGTCCACATGCTGACTGAGCCCGCGTTTCAGAGCGGGCCTTTCGTGGGGGTATTCTCCTCCATCCGGGAACTCCGAAATTACCGTTGTCTTCTCCATATTCTCCTTCAATGAGAACGTTTCTGGTGCCATATTCCTGATCCCTTCTCAAGTCAGACAATGCAGTCCGGTCAGGCAGGCAGTCAGTCAGGTAGACAGTCGTCAATCAGTTCACTCTGTCCGTCAGCCAATCCCTTGTCTAGTCAAACAGGCAGACAGACAGGCAGGCAGGCAGACAGACAGACAGCAGACAGACAGACAGACAGACAGACAGTCGTAGATTAGTTGTCAGTCTGTCCGTCGGCCAGTCCGCTATCCAATCAGGCAGACAGACAGGCAGACAGTCGTCGGTCAGTGTCAGTCTTTCCGTCAGCCAGTCCCTTGTCCAGACAAGCAGGCAGGCAGGCAGACAGACAGACAATCGTTGATAAGTTTTCAGTCCGTCCGTCCGTCAGTCCGCCAGTCCGTTATCCAGTCAGGCAGTGATTCAAGCAAATAATGCGGTAAATACTGTGTCAGACATGCAGGGAGTCCTTTCAGGCAGCCGGAGAAAAATTCAGTCATTCAGACAACTGAAGAAACAAACGCCTAAAACAGACCGAAAAATCTGTTGAATTAACCGATCGTCGAGAGCAAAACAAAATTATGCTCCAGTCACGAGATGCGCTTTAGAATGAGCTATTTAGGCAGTGAAACTGTCGGCATAAATAATAAATAAACGCGCAGAACATGCATCGCTGGGTCGCATCGCTGGGTCGCATCGCTGGGTCGCAGCTCCACAGCAGGTATGCGAACAGCCGATGCGTGCAATCGGTTTCGGCCTGCACAGGCGCTTTCCTTGGCAAATGTCCCGCGTGGAACGGATAGGCACGTTGAGACGCGTGCGCAATATCTCCCACTTCTCATATCGTGCGCCCCTACACTCCTATCATATTGTAAATAGAAATCCAGATTGAAACAGGCGCAGTAATAGATGTAGGACAGACACACTTCCTTGGAGGCGTGTGAAAATGTAAATGATAAAATAGAATTATACGTAGATCTCTGGTCGCTCGTCTAAGAGTGTTGAACATTATCTAGATATATGAGTAGCGCTTCGCCTGTCGCTGCTCCCTCAATTGACAGTCCCACATACATGTCACCGTGGAAAAGCCGTGAAAATCTTCGGTTGTTGTTGCGTAACGATCACCGGCAGACTGATCATCGGCATGGTCGTGTTCGTACTTGGCAAGACATATGTACGAGAGGTGTGTAGTTATGTACAGCAAACTGTTGAGTACTTACGTAGATGCACAGACAGACAGACAGGCAGACAGGCAGACAGGCAGACAAGCAGACAGGCAGATAAACAGACAGACAGGCAGGCAGGCAGGCAGACAGACAGACATACAGACAGACAGACAGGCAGGCAGGCAGGCAGACAGATGGACAGACAGACAGGCAGACAAACGGTCGGTCGGTACGCCTGGGTCATTGCCGGGGAGACAGTCGTCAATCAATCAGATACGAATAGCGAAACGTCATTATTATGGGGCTCAAATTCCGTCGGCTGATTAGTGAGAAGAACCGGTGCGTTGTCATGCCGCGCGGACTCTTGATTGTGTATGCCGGGGCATGGCATTAGGAATGAACTAATGAAATCGGTATGACGAGTGGCCTACTATATGGAGCCACGCTTAGCTATGAGGCGTTAGTTTAATTTAATTTATGGAACCAATAAAGAAGCTTTCATTGTGAGGGTACATTGTAATTGCCATTGGCGAAAGACGGACAAGCCGCTAGAACATGTATCTTTTAAATGATGACGGTATGTATGCACAATAATAGCCGTCGCCCGAAAGAAGCCTTGTTCAAATTTCAAAGTACACGGAGATATTGTTCTCATCGATCGGTTCTCGATGGATCTTGCGGCGGCGATGTTCCCTTCCGATCATCATGCAAACTATTTAGCCTGCATAGACAACGGCCTCACGGAATTGTGAATGGCGCGACAACAATGGCGCAGACACCAGACAGACAAAATGGGGCCGTCTGCTTGTCTATCTGTCTATGTCTGTCTGTCTGTCTGTCTGTCTGTCTGTCTGTCTGTCTATCTGTCTGCATGTCTGCCTGTCTGCCTGTCTGTGTCTGTGTGTCTGCCTGTGTGTGTGTGTGTGTCTGTCTGCCTGTCTGTGTGTCTCTTTGCCTGTCTGTCTTATCAAATAGCAACAGTGCCACCCCGCCAGCGACCGTACAGACGTTCACGATGGTCCATAGCGCCCGGTTGGACTTGGTCCATGGATGGAACCTGAGGATCATCGTCGACATTCGGGCCACGCAGTTTGCGAAGCTTGCAAAGTGTGAATATGGTTGGGGATAATAAAACTAAACTAAACGATTCGTCTATCGAAAATTGCCTCTTAAAAATTTCAATTTATTCGATTTTAAGAAATTATTTAAATGTTTTTACTAATAGTTTTTATTGACAATTAGTAAAATAAATTTAGTTTTTTTGTCCGCAGTTAAATATTTATTAACTGAAAATTTTAATTTAGCTTTGTTGGAGACTACGAAAAGTAATATTGAAAACTTGATTTAAATTTTATGATTTACTTGTGGTAACAAACAGGCAGGTAGACAGACAGATAGACAGACAAACAGGCAGGTAGACATACAGATAGACAGACCAACCGGCAGGTAGACATACAGATAGACGGTTATACAGACAGATAGTCAGTCAGTCAGACAGACAGACAGACAGATAGACAGACAAACAGGCAGGTAGACAGACAGACATACATACAGACAGACAGACAGACAGACAGACAGACAGACAGACAGACTGACAAACAGGCAGGTAGACATACAGATAGACGGTTATACAGACAGATAGTCAGTCAGTCAGACAGACAGACAGATAGAGAGATAGACAGTCAGGCAAACAAATAGACAGACAGATTGGCAGACAAACAGACAGAAAAATAGGCGGTACCGGTCAGGATTACGAAGGGGATGCATTGGATCACAATCGTCCTTTCCGGTCAATTTCTCGTCTATTTCGCGAATAGAGACAAAAACTTTTAGATTTAACGGCAAAACTTTCAATGGTGAGTATCGAATAAAATATAGAATAACTACCGTATAAATGGATTGTGCATTCGGCACTCTTCCTGCCACAAAGTAAAAAATCGTTATGAAGCATTTGTGAGGAGACAGAAGAGACAAAACTGAATCGGGGAGAACCAGCGTATTTCCCTCCGAAACCGAAGCATGGACTCTTCTCCTTTGTACTAAACTATTTTAAGTTGTGCCTAACCGTTTAATTTGTCCGAAATCTTGAGTGGGAATGGATGAGCACGTTCCATCGCATTACTTTGTCTGAGTTGTTCCAGGTCGAGCGTTGTTCCTATGTTTTCCTTTATCTAACTCAATTTTATGTCTTTTTATAAAAACAATTGACAGGAATTTGACCGGAAGGGCTGATGGTGATCCTGTGCAGTGCGCCAGTGCAGTGCACCAGTGCAGTGCACCAGTGCAGTGCAGTGCACCAATGCAGTGCACCAGTGCAGTGCAATGTGCCAATGCAGTGCGCCAATGCAATGCGCCAATGCAATGCACCAGTGCAATGCGCAAGTGCAATGCGCAAGTGGAATGCACAAGTGCAGTGCGCGAATGGAATGCGCCAATGCAATGCACTAGTGGAATGCGCGAGTGGAATGCGCGAGTGGAATGCGCAAGTGCAGTGCGCGAGTGGAATGCACCAGTGCAGTGCGCCAGTGCAGTGAAGCAGTGCAATGCGCCAGCGCAGTGCATGTTCTATAACGTGCCCTGCGGGTCGCTGACACAGCAGACAAACCTCATATCGGAAATACAGTCTTTGTACCAAATTCAGCGTCTGTTCGGCAGAAAAATTTGTATCTACCCCTTGAAATGTATGTGAACTTCAGATAAACTGCGATAATTCTCCTTTTTATGTGGTTTTCACAGACAAGTAAATAAACTAAATATCATCATCAACAGGGAGATGAAGTGAAGAAATTAATGAACAGACCCAAGACATGCTTTCATAATTAATTCACACCAGGGGAAGGAATCACTTCCAGGCATTAGCTTTGTGTTTGGGTAAAAACTGAAAGCCCTCCACGACCGGGCCTAAAAGCATCTCGCTTAGTTTGATCCAGTCATTGCAGTGACTGGAGCTCAATAGAGTCTCGAGGTCTGACCGGCCCACGTAGTCTAAATACGGGAGAAAAACAAAAACCTTTAACAAGTTTAAAGTCATAATCCAATCAAGAAATCATCTTAAAAGGAGGATGGACAGACTTACGAGGTGGTCGCTCATTGATACGCTGTGGAGGTTGCTCCAGCAGCCCAACCGGCACGTAACGATGCGTAAAAGACATCCACTCCAAAAGGAACCGTCTGGTTGTCTCCACGCCTGTGTGTCCGATGAAAGTAGATTTATCAGGCCGGACAGAGTAACAGAGCCGCCTGTTTGTCTGTCTGCCTGACTGACTGTCTATCTGTCTGTCTATCTGTCTGTCTGCCTGTCTGTCTGTCTGTCTGCCTGCCTGCCTGACTGACTGTCTGTCTGTCTGTCTGTCTGTCTGTCTGTCTGTCTGTCTGTCGGTCTGTCTGCCTGACTGACTGACTGACTGACTGACTGTCTGTCTGTCTGTCTGCCTGACTGACTGACTGACTGACTGACTGACTGAATGACTGAATGACTGACTGTCTGTCTGTCTGTCTGTTTGTCTTAATGTACCAACCTCGGGTGTCTGAACCCCAATGTTCGAGTCCGAAATTAGTGAACTCCTTGAAGATGTCGAAGCGTTCTGGTGCGGAAATATCCCAATCGCGTCGCTCCTTAATCTCCGTGAAGATCCACGGCTTGATCAGAGCACCCCGGGCAATCAACATCCCCGCGACTTTCGTGTTTTCCAAATGTTCCTGCAAAAATCTCCGCTCAAACCTCTCCACCTGCCAAAACAGACAAACAGTTTCAAATCCGATGGCCACCTACGTAATAATCTTGGTAGTTCATGACGTCTCCGTTGCCAAACAGCGGCATGGGGTTCCCATCGGCCGCCGCAGCGGCGACTTCCGCGCATTCTGCAATGTACTTCCAGTCGGCCAGTTTGGTGTATCGCTGCTCGCGCGAACGGCCGTGGAGGGAGACCTGACTGACGCCCCAGTCCCTCAGCTTTGGAATGAGTTCATGGGCGATGTTCTTCCCATCGTGGATGCCAGTGCGAATTTTGACAGTCAGCGGGACATCCAGCACGCTGATCATATTCTTAACCACGCCTTCAATCCGCTGTGATCGTCCCATCAGGGCACAACCGCTGCCGCTGTTGCAGACCAAGTCAATCGGGCAACCACCTAAATCAAAAAGCCAATCTGTCTGTCTGTGTGCCTGTATGTCTGTGTGCCTGTATGTCTGTTTGCCTGTCTGTCTATCTGTCTGCCTGTTTGTCTGCCTGTCTGCCTGCCTGCCTGTCTGTCTGTCTGTCTGTCTGTCTGTCTGTCTGTCTGTCTGTCTGTCTGTCTGTCTGTCTGCCTGACTGCCTGTTTGTTTGTTTGTTTGTCTGCCTGCCTGCCTGTCTCGCTGTCTGTCTGCCTGCCTGTATGCCGGCTTGCATGTCTGTCTGTTTGCCTGAATGCCCGTCTATCTGGCTGTCTTCAGCAGACAAAGGTTTAAACGAGAGGTCTTACAATTTATGTCTACAAAGTCCACCGACACTTCGGCCTTCAACAGCTCCGCCAGTCTGCCCATCACATCAGGTCTGCTGCCGCAGACCTGCACTCCGAAAAGGTCCTCACTGGAGTGTCGCACCATCAACGCCCATTCACTCTGCTGACCGGTGAGAAGGTTGTTGGCTAAAGCCATTTCTCCGCATGTGATGTCAGCGCCGAGACGCTTGCAGATACGCCGGTAAGGGAGATTGCCGACTGTGGTCAGCGGTGAGAGGTAAAGCTTGCCGGCAAAATTGAGGCGCTTTCGTTCGGCTGGTAGTAGGCGGATATGCTCTTCGTCGCGTATGTCACCGGTCGCCATCGATTCTGAACAAAACCAAAACCATGAGAACATGCTCGTACAGGTATGATTTCCACTGCTGTCTCTCACGGAGAGACCGAATATGCCCACAATAACTTGCTTGTTTGGTCTATCTGCCTGCCTGCCTGTCTGTCTGTCTGTCTGTCTGTCTGTCTGTCTGTCTGCCTGCCTGTCTGTCTGCCTGTCTGGTAAATGTTAGCAGCACATTATCAATCTTCAATATCAGTACTCACCGTCTTCGATATCGGCATCAGCAACGGCAACATCCTCATCCTCCGCGACGGCATCCGCCTCAATGACACTTTCCACAATACTTTTCTTCGCCTCCACCGCCGCCACCAACACATCACGGCCCTTCTTCCTATCTTTTCCACCCCTTTTGTTCTGCTGACCACCGTCGTGGAAGTCAAACGTCCTTTTCCGCAAATTCCGCTGCAGATCTTTGGTCATTCCATTCTTGACGTCGGACACGACCGAACCCTCCACGAAGCCGTCCGCCTTTTTGTTGGTGCCGTCGGCGTTGAGATGGGACGCTCCAAATCGACAGGTCAGTCCGTACGGGCAGAATCCTTTTCGCTGGTAAATGACGCATTCATCACCGATGTCCGGGAGCTTCGTCTGCATGTAAGCTTTCAAGTCGTGGGAGTACCGGCACTTCGCGCCGTACGGGCAGTCCGCCTCGCGGGAGATGTACGAGCACACCTTCACCGCTTCCCGGTAGTTCTGCTTGCTTCGATTCTTATTCCGGCCCTAAAATGGAGAAAAACCCCAATCAACCGATTAATCAATCAAGCAACCGATCAAGCAACCGATCAAGCAATCAATCAACCGATCAAGCAATCAATCAACCGGTCAATCAATCAATCAATCGACTGATCTCGTTTATGAGTTAGTATTTCTCTTACGACCTCTCGCTTGATTGATTGATTGATTGCTTCAGTTCAATATCACGGAAATTTCATCAGTCGAAACGGAATGACATGGAGGTTTTTGTTACCTTCAATTTAGGGCCCCTTTTTCCGTCGGTTTCCGCATTCAACGCCGCACTTATGTCCGGATTTCCGAACTTCTCCTGATCGGCAGCGGAGAGGAATTTCGGATCAAGCTCCCTGACATGATCTTTTACTAGGAATTCCGGCTTCACTCTCGCAACGCCTTTTTCCCAACCGCCACGCGACCCGGAATTTGAAGCCACCTCCTTCAAACATAATGTGAAGCATTTTACATTTCCAGAGAAGTCAATGATGAATGATGAATATCAGAAAGATATTTTACTGCTGAAGGCTCCTCGATTTCCATCTTGTCCTTCAGCTCGGAATTCTTTTTGACAACGCCATTGCCCAATCCGTTTTCGGATTCCAACGCAGATCGAATGGCCTTAATTAAAAAATAATTCAAGGGCTGCGATCAAACCAGCACATTCGGAGTGCGAGGAAGATTTTCTCAACTTACCGGGGAAGCTCCCTCGACCTCCATCGCTCCGCAGACCGGAATAATTTCCGTTTTAGTCCGCTAACCAAACAGTTATACACATCAGATTCAGAATAAATATTGGTTTTAAATTTAAATTTGGAAGAGTAAAATCGGCAAAGAATTGTTGATCCTTTCTGGAAGATAAACCAGGCATGAAATGAGGCACCATGAAATCTCTTAAATTCGGCTGTCCCAATCGGTGTCCCATACGCATTGCATCTTGTGGAGTCGTTTGTGTCAGTTTCCGCGCATAGCACTGTGTTGACTCTTTACAGGCAGTCAGCCGATCCTCTGCCGGAATCTTTCGGGCCCCGAAAAAAAACCCGAAACCCGAAAAACGCTTTCGGCTTTCGGGATTTCGGGTCGGGAATCGTCGGGAAAATTTATTTTCGGGCGGGATCGGGGTTTTTTAATTTTTCGGGACTCTTTTGGGTTTTCGGGTCTGGTTCGGGCAAAATGGAAAATGTCCGTTCGGCTTTGTCGGGCTCCGCTGTTCGTTTCGGGTTTCGGGTTTCGGGTCGGGCCATGGGGAGTAAATTTCGGCGTAAGACTGCAATCAGCTGGAGGTGCGCTCTTCATTGCTGACTCGCGTTCAGCTCATTCACTTGAATTTGAATGACTCATACGCGCTTTTGGCCAGCAGCGCTAGCACATGGTCAACTGTGTGTGTGCGCTGACTGCACATAAAAAGCCAGCACATGGTCAACTGTGTGTGCGCTGACTGCACATATAAAAGCCAGCACATGGTCAACTGTGTGTGAGCTGACTGCACATATAAAAGCCAGCACATGGTCAAGTGTGTGTGTGCGCTGACTGCACATATAAAAGCCAGCACATGGTCAACCGTGTGTGCGCTGACTGCACATATAAAAAAGCCTGTTCTTTTTTCATTTTTCTTCCGCCTTTCTCTGCGCTGGATTGTTCTCAAAGGAATAACTTTGTCGCTATCAAAAACCGGTAAGGACTTCTAAACTAGCTGGACTTATCAATAAGTAATAAATTTCGCATTCGCTAAACCGAATGTTTAATAGACAGTGACTGTTAAAAATCAAGGAATGTAATTGAATATCTTCGATTGATTGATTGATTGAGCAGGTTGAATTGATTGATTGATTGATTGATTGATTGATTGAGCAGGTTGAATCGATCGATTGATTGATTGAGCAGGTTGAATTGATTGATTGATTGATTGATTGATTGAGCGAGCTAATTTCCATTAAAACTTATTTGGGAAAGAATGGAGATTGTCCCTCCTGATCGAAATGGGTTTTTATTTACAAATACCTGTACATATATCATGGTTTTACATTGGGGTCTCGGGCTAGAAATCATATCTGCGGTTTCAGAAAAAAATAAAGAAGAAAAAAATCCCGCATCACTTGTAATCTGACAGAGAGCTTGATTGATTGATTGATTGATTGATTAGCTACGTTTCCGAAGTGTCAATTTATTTTGTCCCAACCACTGTAATACGTTTGATTCCAAGATTTGTAACACCCTTCCACTCCAAATTCGATTTGAAATCGATTGACATCAGCCGAATCTTATTTGAATGCCAGGGGGCGGAGCTATGGGTCATTTCTGCAATGTCACTCGGAACCCTAGATTTGAAACTAGTCCATAGCTCCGCCCCCTGACATCCAAAGAAGATTCTGTTGATGACGATCGATTCCAAATCAAATTTGAAGTGAAATGGTGTTAAAAATATTGGAATCAAACGTTTTACAGTGGTTTGGATCAAAACAAAATGAAAGTTCGGAAAGGTTGCTGATGAATCAATCAATCAAGCCCCGGGTCATACCACAAAGTGGTGCGGGAATTTTGTTCTTCCTTATTTTGAGCTCGGAGTGGAAAAGCGAGATTGCGGAGAGGAAAATGGCGGGGATTTCTCAGGATGAGGAAGGGAATTCCGACGTGACCAATTTCGATGTGCCGCTTAAAATCACCGGCATCACCTCGTCATTCTTCCTCTTTCCGGACGATGTCAAGCATAAACTGCAGCTGAGCATGCTCTGTGTTCCCGGCGCGGGAGAGTTCATCGAACGAACCCTCGAGAAGCGTCCATCGCGAGTGGGTCAAGAACATTTTTTTCCTCAAATTAAATTAAATTCTCATTTTTTTCAATTTTGTTTTGCATTTTAGGTGAAAATTCAATTTGCGAGGCAGCACGGAAAATGCGAGATCTTCCTCAACGGAAGGGTCATGTGCTCTGGTCAACTGAGGTGAGATTACCTGATCACTCCATTGATTGATTGATTGATTGATTTAGCGCTGCAGGGAAAAGCACGACTGTACAATCAATCAATCAATCGAGTACAAGGAGTAAGCTGTACGAAATGAGCCAATCAGAGAAGAGTGAATCAGATTGAACGTTCCATCGAGTGCAGGGCCATACCGAGGGAGGCGGGGCTTAGCTGTCGCTTCAGATCGCGAGCATACGGTATATGATGACTGCTAAAAATACTAAAACACTATTACTAGTAATATTTATTAGAAGTCATTTCTCCATTAACCTAGCTTTGAGAAATGCAAAACTGTGGCTGCGAAAGTTGTCAAGAAAGTGCAGAAGAACTGTGACCCCGCTGCTGGACTTCACCGTTTGTCCCATCGGATGGTGACGGCGGTGGGAGAACTGCCATTTCACGTTAATCTGAACCGATTGAAACGAGATGACCCGGGAATTATGTAAGTTTCCCGGGTAGGTAGACAAACAAGACAGGCAAGACAGACAGACAGACAGACAGACGGACAGAAAGACAGACAGACAGACAGACAGACAGACAGACAGACATTTCCACCTAACCACCTGCTTTAAGGCTGGCAATTGTGATGACAGGTTTCTGCCGGACGTTCCTCCGCCGCATGCAGAGATTCGCTACGATGATCTCAATTGTACCATCAGTGTGTTTGGATCGGGGAAATTGACCCTTTTCGGTAAGCCCAACTGACCGGAATGAGATTTAAGCCCAAGGATCATTTATCCTTGCGCACTGGTTACAGCTAACGGTGATTGCATGACTGCTGACGATGCAATGCCGAAGATTATCAAGGCTGTGGCCAGATTCGCGGACTTTGCTCACGGTCGGATGATTGCTGATTCTGAGAAGGAAGTTGGCTTTTCAAGTAAGCCTAAGACGCATTTCGCACCAAGTGGGAATTCTTTAACCGACTTCTAATCTTGCTTGATAGTCTGTTGTCTGTCTG
>LRSR01010181.1:0-13732 GCA_001579985.1 Hypsibius dujardini | reverse complement strand
AATGATATTCAAGTGCAGAGACAACCTCTGATGAGGACTGAAGAGTGTGGTCTACTTGCCCGCTCCCCTCCCCCACCCGCCCGTAGCCAAGAAATTCACAGATAGAGCAGACAAATGGTAAACAAACTTGCTCAAAAAAACAGACAATCCTAGAAGATTTTACGAAAGGCGTGTCGACAGGGCGCTACAAGTCCACCCTTCTCTTCCCACTTCTTGTCCCCTCCCATTTTTATTTTGTGATGTTGACCAATGTCCTGTGACATGATGAAGTTCGGATTGCTTCGGATCGAAGGATCCTTACTGTTTGCTTAAGATAAACGTGCAAACCGTAATTATTGGACATCGCTCAAGCGATTACTGCACGAAAAACCAAAACGCTCACTTTTACCTTTACTCGCGGGGTTCTCGCAACACAATTTATTGACCAATGTCCAAATCACGGAGTTTTTGCACTAAAAGATTGACTAAAAGTTGGCTTTTCAAAGCATCATTATTATGACTCGAAGGGACATTGGTCAGCACTTGTTAAAGCAATGGAGGATAAAGGGAGAAGGGGAAAGCGAGAGGAACTTGTAGTCTAAGCCCGAGTGGCAACCGGGCAACTGCCATTCCCCTAATTAAAAATCCCGTTGCAGAGACAGAATGTTCATTTTTCACTCTTCCCGCCCCGCGCATTTTGTTGTTGTTCGATTATCATTTTATTTTAATTTTTCATTTTGCTGTTCGATTTTCGATTTCCCAGGAGCGTTTTTGAAATATTATTTTTTTTTACCGATTCTAATTAGTAGTTCTAAAACAAATTGCGGGGGCTTAGCTTTTTGTCCTTTTCCCCCAAGATGTTTGCTCAGAGAGCTGAGAGAGTTGCCGGTACAGAAACATTAAACGGGAAATTCAGGTAGTCCCATGGCACACAGAATTACAGATGAAAAAGAGGAGCCCGAAAAACAAGCTCTGTCGCCTTGAGCGTCCGTGACATTGGCATCACGGTTCTGTAGTCAAATACACAGCTACTTGACACCCCTGTGATGGATATCGCAAGCCGCCAAAAACAACTAAATCTACCGTTGAGTGACATGATAAACCGTTTTTTTACTGCTCAGTAAGGGTCACAAATATGACGCACAAGCTCAGAACGACAACCTCGCATTTACATACCCGACCACACCCTTGCGAAACACCCCGGATAGACCAACCCGTACCCATAAAAACTAACTAACTCAAACTACCTTTACGTCACCGTTTTTTACCCTTCCAATCGATTCCCATCAAGACCCCATTCACCCATTTGACCGTAACCGTAGCCTGCTCTACGTTTGTTTGGTCAACGCGCCGAGCGCGATCCCGAGAGCTCAAGTTGTAAAACAACCGGCTCCACGTCTAGTGCTGCACCCTCCCTCTCGCACTCAATCATCCCGACGCTTGTTGAACGATCGAGAAAAAGCTCATTAAAAATACTGAAGCACCCGAAATTATAATCACAGAGTTACAACTCAATTGCCCCCCCCCCCCTGTAATACGTAAGCCCATCATCATATAGCCAGCTAAAGTCAACATTGGTTTGTCCATATGTGTGGACTTGTTGAATTGACACACACAATTTCCACCCGGGATGGATAACAAAATTCCCCGCGCATGTACGCGTATATGTATATGTACATACCGGGAACGTCGCGGGATCCCTATCCCGCGGCTAAGGGTCTCCATAGCTAGAGAAAGACGAAGGGATGAGGGAGGGAGAGAGACCCCACGCGTCATCCATATAATTTCCTTCACGTTTGCATATATATGTGTGTGTGTGTGTGTGTGTGCATGGAGTCCCTGCTGCAGGCGTATATGGCTACGAAGGTCCACATATACCATAGGGAAAACATCATCCCGCCCGGAGCAGCAGGGGAAAGACAATGAGAAGGGGACAAGGGCAGGAGGATAGGGAGAGACGGAGCGCAGGAAAGGGAGGTCTTCGCGCCATAAAAGCACACTCACTCACATCTCGCGCGCGCGCACACAGCACATCACGTATTAGACTCTCTCCCGAGTTAAAGTAGCCATAAAAATCGCGCTTTATAGGACCAACCAGGATACAACCTTATAAGGCGTATAAAAAGAGCGGAACGTTTTCGAGTGTAGAGTGTGTTCGAGGCGGTGGCACTATACAGAGACCCGAGGACCCAAAGCCGTCTGTACCGGAGGAATCCCCCGAACGAGCCGACCCAACTGAATAATTCCGTTTAACTTTCCACTCCAACTGGGTCCACTTTTCTGTTCTTCCAACTGCCTGGTGAGTCGGCGAGCCTAATGCTATTTTTTTCCCCGCCAATGTATTTTTCATGAGACACAGTGGGAATTGTCTTGCAGTGTCCGCCCCAACCACATCCACTTCGGAAGCATTGGAAACCGGTAAGCCAGACAGATTGAAGAATAGATTATCGCACGTCCTCCCAACTTTTTTCAATTTCAATTATTAATTTTGCGGTCGAGAGTTCCGGAAAACTGTGACTGCTTCTCGGAGGAAACGTGTCCCGGGCAATCTATATAATTTTGAATTTAAAAATAGCAAGTGTGATTTAAGGGGAAATTTCGTACCAAATTAGCCGCCTTATGCGCATGGAAAATTCGTAGTACAGCGCAGTCCTAAGCAGAGTGGAATTATAAGGTCCGATAACGTTTAAGGGCAAGATGGAAGGACCTTGAGGGCAAACATACGATGTCTCGGGCCATGCTTTAAATTTTATAAATAACGCCATATATTCCTATCACATTACCAGAGTCCTACACACCTATTCGCCTCTGGCACAAATAGGTAGGTAGTTGGATCTATGCCTGCGGCTAAAAGGTTTCACCTTTACCCACACATGTTCGGCGGGTCACTTTGTGAATTAAGCCCAGCAGCGTGGCAATGACAATCCATATCTCTCCGCATGCAGGCAGGCATCCACATACTGTGTACATATCGAGAGCATGAAACAGAAAACCCACATTGGCGCTAAGGGGTAATCCAGGCACAGAGAAGCCCTCCCAATTGCCGGATGTTCATGGGTAGGGTAACGCTCGACTTCCTCACACTACTAACGAGATCGAGGAGCCAATCATTTGACTTGTCGCTTCCCCACACATTCGACTCAGGGAGAATTCTAACCACCAATCGGAAGGAGAATCTTGAAGCACAGGATTCTGCAATTAGCTCGAGACAACTTCCTCGATTCTCCTTCTGACACGAACTCCTCCAAAACACGAATTCAAGTTTTCCCCGCTACTTTTTCCGTCTCAAAAAGTGTCATTTTTGATATTTTTCTCCTGGAAGTCCTCAATTTCTCCTGCCATCCGAGTAGGGCCAATGTAAGTATGAGATTCCACAGACACTATTTTTGACACCACGTAATTTACCGAAAAAATATAAATTTTTAGATGCCTTTATTTTGCTGAAGTCGACCAACATTTTCACCATCAGAGTAGACCAATACCTTATACCAATACCTGGAAAGGGATCCAGACCAATACACCTTTGAGATCCCACAGCCACTGGGATTTTGTTTTCGACACACCCTAAACGAGATTTAACGCTAAATTCGCTCGTTTTTCATTGCAGAGCCCCATTTAACCGATTAATTCCATTTAATCGTTATACGTTCCACATATTCCCGTCGCAAGAACCCCCCACGCTGAGCAGGATGACTTTTCTCCGAGGCATCACATGGATCTGCATATTCGTCTGCGCCGCGGTCATTTGCCAAGTCACAACCGCCGAGCGGACCGTCTCCTGGGAGGCCTTAGAAGCGGCACTGCGGGAAGCTGAACGGGTACGTCCTCGTCGTCGTCGTTGTTGTCGGTCGTTTTGTTGTACGAGATACATATATATATATATATATATTCAACCGATCAAAAAGCGCACCGCGCATGAAAATCGCACACACGCTGTGAATCAATCTTACCGTCTCCTAATGTGTGTGTGTGTGCCTGTGCCTGTAAATCATTCTCTTTTTGCCTGATCCGCCCAGCAGGAAGCCGCGGAGAACGAGCTCTACGGCAACGGCGACGAACGCGACAAACGCGGACCCATGAACTTCCGATTCCGCGGAGCTAAGCGCAACGCTGATGAGGTCAGTCTTTCTGTAGTTTATACAGTGTATAGGGCGTGGTGTATGGGCGATCCAAGCCACGTCATAGGGAAGCCATTTAACAACGGAAATCTCCAGACTTAACTTCTTTTTTCCGCCTTTTTAAAACCTTTGTTTACCCATCGCGAACGCGGATGTTGTGTAATTGCAGACGCCTTCCGACGTGAGTCTTAACCTCCAGGAGCCCGCGTCGGCGGCGGACGCCAACAACGCGGCGGAATCATCCCGCCCGAAACGCAGTCCGCTGCAGTTCCGTTTCCGCGGGGCGAAGCGTGCCCCCTCATCCAGCGGATTTTTCGGTATGCGCGGGAAGAAGGATGAATGGGATTCCCTTTATGACCGTTACGAAGGTACTACTTTATAACTTGGGTTTTTTATACTACCGAATAAATCAAACCAAGTCAAATCAAACACTATTTAAATTCAGTAGGAACCATTGGCTTGAACTCTTTTCTTTCTTCGGCAAAAATAGAATTTAACCATTGCCAAGTGAAGCGGTTTAAAAATAAAAATAGTTACCAATCTCCCAAGTAAGCTAAAACATTTCTCTCTCGTCGAGCTTTTTAAACAGGAAAAAGGGTAAAGTAAATGTTCTTTAAATCAGCATTACGTAAATTCTTTAAATAAGCATAGTGTTTCCGTGCATACTGCAAATCTTAAGGATGGCAAAAAATTATTCAACTATTCAGCACGCCAGTTTTTATAGTCAGTTAAGCATTATGGTAGTTATTAGATACTTTTAACGTCTTGCTTTAACAATCATATCTTTAGTTTTGTTCTAGTGGAAAAACATTACCGGTAACTAAATTGTATTTTTTTAACGGTTCCCACTTTAATCTTTTGTAACTGAATATTTTGAGGATTTTGCAATATTAAAAAGTTTGACTTGATCCCCAAATTAAAAACTATGCAGCCAGACAATTGATCAAAAAATAAATTGATTTTCCCATAAGTTATTCTTACGGTGGCAGATATTTAAACTGAACTGTCAACACATTCAACAAAATCTTTCCAGGGTATTTCCATTAAATCCTCCCCCCCCCCACGTTCCCATATGGAATCGAAGACATTGTTGAAATGGTGATCGATCTGTTTGGGTCTAGCACACTCGAAGATTATAGAGGTCCGATTACAAAGAATATAGACGTCGCGCGACAGTAACTCAAGTGTACCCTGGGATTCGACTCTTTTTCTCGCCGCACATTTATGCCTGCGTATCGTACCCTTGAACTGTTTCGTTTTAAGCGTAAATACACACAGACTCCGGACCGGATATTACACGCGGGCTTTTAAAGCTGTTTGCCTGGAACTCTCGACTCGGGTTTGATCCGTTTGTTATTCCTTTTTTCCTGACAGGCGTCAGGGATGCGGAAGAGAAGCGTGGACCGCTCAACTTCCGCTTCCGTGGAGCTTAACAAAGAGACGTCTGGCGCTTTGATTCCTGTTTTTTTCTCCTCCTTCTTCTCCTGTGGAGCGCTGCTGTGTGTGTCAGCATAACAAACCGAACAAACTGGTCGCCAACGAACGCCAACACACATTCCGGAGAGAGGAAAAACACACACGCAAAAAACACGCAAAAAACACACGGTCATATTGATTCGGAACGATGAGGATCTTTCCTTTTCCTTTTCTGCTGATATACAAAGTGCAGCCCCCAAAAACATGATCTAAAATATACACTCTATCCTAATTTCGGTTTCACATTTTGTTGTCTCATAAAAAGTCTATTCACATGCATTATTCGAGCTCTCTGCTGGTGACCTTTTGTGCGCGATCTTTTTGCGTAGTTCTTAGTGAAGCTTTTCTGTCAATTTCATTTTAAGTTACCAGGCTATCAGCACGTTAATTCGGTGCATTTTTTGTGCTACACAGTTTTCTAATTACCAACCTTCGCTGCCCATTAATGCCTATCAGAACAAAAAGACTCGCCGGATCCGCTCTTGTCTTATTACCCTGGATATTAACCATCTTTTATTACCTTCAAAATCAATCATCACAGATACACAGAATACCCATTTAAAAACAACCACAGGTGTTGTTATCTAATTTGATTTTCGAAATCCTTATATGGCCCATTTGACATCCTCAACGCCTCCACGTCATATAACAAATGAATTTTTTTGACTCTTTGGACTTTCGTTTGAACACACACAAACACACACTTCACATGCAGTCGAGGATGATAAATGATTGCGGCTGTTGTTGGCTGAATTGTTGCGAAAGCGGATGTCCATTTGCACCAGCTGTGATTTCCATCCAAATTTCCTCCGCGAGATAGGGCAGACCATACACTTGATGAGGGTTATAAAAAACGAGAAACTTCCCCGCGCGCGTATATACATATATATATATATGTGTGTACATCTATATACATGTATATATGTGCGGAATATGAAATGAGGAGTGTGTTCATGTATGAAATGTGACATTTATGATGCTGTGTGAGAAAGAGCGCGCGCACACACGCATACGCACATGGGGAGGAGAGATCCCGCGGGGTTCCCATCAAAGACGAATGGATGGAGGGTATGGGGAACACGAGAGCCGTAAAATTTAGGTGCGGATGCGGATGTGTTGCCTCGTGTATATGGGGGCAGTAAAGTCATGTACGGTGGGCCTGTTTGCTAATTTTTCACTTGCTCTCTGGTCACGAAAGTTGTGCGCCCGGCCATCTGGGGCTTACAGAGGGCGGCAATTCAATTACTGAAATATGCCGGAATAGCGTTTTGGTCTTTCCCGTATGAGAGTAAACTAAGTGCTGGGAGTGGGAACGTATGTGGCGCGTCTTTGTAGTGGCGACGCCTCCACCTAATGAGAAACGAGTTTCCCCGGAGGGGCTGAAACGTCACGTCACAATGATGCCCCGGAAATGAGTAGCAAGAGGCGTGGTAAGGTCAACCAGCATACTACTTTTGATAAATTTTTTCATAGTTTAGTCTTTACAGCCAATCGGTTCTAAATGGAATGCGGGATATTGAAAAGTGTCACGAAATATTTAATAATGTATAGGTGGAATATGTATAGGTGGAATATGCCTGACTCGGCCACTTTTAGCAGCTACATGTACGCTTATACAGCTTGTATATGGCTTGTATAACACAACCGATAACTTCTATTTAACTGTCGCAGTTGTGCTACGAAGGTATTTCGGAATGATCACGACGCTCTATTCAACAGCCGACAGCTTTCACTTTGAATCCCAATATTTTAGCTAAGCAGTACGATAATATCGCAGCCAAGCGTGCCTAAGTTCAACCGAGCGAAACAGAACAGAACAGAGCAGAACAGAGCAGAGCAGAGCAGAGCAGAGCAGAACGACGGAACGATGGAACGAAACGGAACGGAACAGAACAGAGCAGAACAGAATATAACATAATATCACAGAACACACTGGAATATAGCAGAACACAAAAGAACACAACAGAACACAAAAGAAAAGGACAGCCTTTGTTTTTGCAAAGGAAACCGCAATGTTCGGCTGAGCGAGCAAGGTCAACCTACATCCCGATTCGAGAGCTCAGGGCGTTTAGAGGTTTGTGCTATAGTCTTTCTCCGTAAATGCCGGTGACCTTAACATCTTGGCGGTCCCCAAATCCCAATGGGGCTTGATTGAGCCATGAGAGGTTCCCAACCCCGCCGCTATTCTATGTAACCATGCGGTGTCACAAGGGAAGCAGTAGATGAGATGTCCGGCAAGTATTGTGCAAATTCCGTAAAAAATCGAGCACTTGACAAGCTAGACATATTCGAACGATGCTAGATACAGTAGAAAGGAGAACCTTTCTACAGCCGAGGTCGTACTAAACGGCGACCCCATTCTAAGCTTGTGATTTGTGAATTCCCTCGAAACAATTGCCGCCATAACACAAGAATGTATTTAGGACTTTTCCCAACGTAAAGAAATATGTGAAAAGGTCAAGAATTAATTAAATTATTGGAAGAACGCGGTCTGCGATACCTCGGGCTGAAAGATCCCACAGTTCACGGTAGAGACCGGCCTGAGGCAGTGAGGACTGTCTTTGACATTCCCGGCGGCGCGCGATGAACCTTAAGCACGTGACATTCTCATGAGACAGAAGTCACCACAACTGCGTCCGATTAAGAATAGACAGATCAGAATCAAGAATCTTGTTCCGGAATCAAAGGTCGCAACGGCCGGATCGTCCAGCGAATTGTGTTTACATGACTGATTTGTATCTTGTAAACAAGCGATAAAGACAACAAGCGGCTTAGTCGGTGAAACGAAATATCAATACTTATTTTTCCTGAGCTTGTCGCAACAAACAAAAAACTCCAGAATTCTTCGCGTGATTTATCTCTTCGATAATTGAAGGCAAGACGGTTGCTTTCCTCTACCTGACCAAACTGAGACCGACTGATGCTGGACGGAATGCGTCAAAAAATTACCATAAAGGACACTTTGTGTGTTCCACTAAAGTGTATTATTACTAAACTAGTACTAATAAAACCTGAGGGATGAAATTCTAAAAAAAGAGATACAAAATTCAAATTTCAGCTTAATCGGCATCATTTCCGCTGCTGAGTCCGAGTTCCCTTCGCACGAGGCTGTCCACCAACTGGAAGCGTTCATCCAAATCCGAAATGGAAAGCTCAGCCGCTGGGCTGAATGTTTCAATCTCATTCGCCTGGCCCGAACCACCGGGTAAGCTGTTCAGGTCCCACGCGTTGTCGTCGCCGTTGAGAAAAGAGATCAGGTCGTCGCAGTTTCCCGAGTCGAAACTGGGCTGTTTGTAGCAGTTGAAACTCTCACGGTCTGCAGAAGGAAGGAGGAGAAACAAACATGTGGAATACCGGGAGAAATAAAATACCGGCATACTCCTGCACAAAACTTGATGTTTCAATCAATTTATAAATAACAATATATATTATTATATATTATGTATATTCTTCCATAAAATTTACATAATAGCTGAAGATATTTCTCCAACCTGTCCAAAAAGGTCTGGCATTTCAGTTTCTTCCTATTAGCGCTCTTCATGAGTGTCTTTACCGTTGCCATCGGTGATGGTAATGGTGGGCACGGGAATGGGCACAAACGAATTGATGGGTTGAGGTTCCAAGGCGGGCTTCTTGACCGCCCGATCCACCACGACACTCCCGCAGAGTGCTGCTCGATTTGTCTCCTAAGCCAGGAAACATTGTTCATTAAACGCTAAGAAACAAATGCCTCAACTCTATTTGCTATATTCACTTATAAATATAACCACTTACGATTGTACGGAGACTCATCGACGGCATTGACGCCACCCTTGGTCGATATTCCACCGACTCATGCGGTTTCAGGTCATTCGTAAAGGACACATACGGCGGAGTTACTGTGCCTTTGTGACTGGTGCTTGTGGGCTGTGTTCCATAAGGTGTGTGGGACTGAGAGCCGCTAGACTGTGGGTTAGTGTTTCTAGGTATCGGGATTGCAGATTGTGCCTAAACCAACAGCGAAGACTGCTGTTTATCCGTTAGTAATTTACTTGCCTGCATACCTACTTGTCTGCCTATCTACCTCGCTGTACGTGTCACTACTCCTGTCTGTCTGTTTGACTGTCTGTCTGTCTGCCTGTCTGTCTGCCTGTCTGTTTGTCTGTTTGTCTGTCTGCACACATGTCTTATTGTTTGTTTAAATCTCTCCTAGGCTGCATCCATGCATATCTAGAAATGTGGTCTGTCTGCGTTTCAATATTAAATTTTTCCGTTCTTACGTTTGAATTCCAGTCCATATTAGCAGACGTAGGGACCTCAAAGCTGTACGACGAAACTTCGTCATCCGCCAAGGGAAAACTGACGCTGTAGTCATTATCAGATGTCATTACAATGTCGGAAATCGGCGACATCAGGTCCGAACTCAAACTGCCAGTTCCCGAACTGTAGCTGTTCATGGTGGGCCGGTAGGAATTTGTATTGTGCTGCTGATATCCTGAGGTTGGGACGGTACTATGAGCATTTTGGTTGAAAAACCCGGATTGGATTTGGTAAGTCGACTGTTGTTGATATGCCTCATTTTGATTCGCATGTGCCTGAATGATGTTGAATGACACCGACTCAACCGGCGTATTGAACGGCGGATGAACCATTGTCCCACCAAAGGTTAACTGCCTCTGGGATGCTGCCTGAGCTGCTTGCCCAGTTGTGTGCTTGTTGTCACTAGAAATGAACAACACTTAATCAGGACTAGTGCCGAGAAGAAAACGCGGTGTGAATTGTCTGTCACGAAATTGCATTGCTCTTCGTACTTCGCAGGGGCTGAAGATGACAAAATTGGTGGAGCTCCGTTCCGCCCATACAAGTCGTCCATGAGGTTAGCCAGCTGCCGTTCTAAACCGTTCTCCTCTTGCTGCTGATTTGGAACGATCTGAACGGCCGGACTTGCGGGTGAAATCTGACCCTTTAAAATTCGTTTGACAACATAAGCTCGGCGATGTATCATTTCATTGTCAGAGAGATAGGCAGGTTACGGACAAACAGATAGGCCGGCCATCAGCTCGATAAAAAGATGGATAGATCGACGATGGACAGATATATAGACTAGCAGGCAGACAGACAGGCTGACAAACAAACAGACAGACAGACAGACAAAACGACAAACAAACAGACATACGAAGATGCGCCAGCCAGACAGCCAAGCAAACAGACAGAGAGACCAGATATGTTGCTGTGGTTGTAAGTTGACAGGACAAACAAATCCACTCTAGGCAAGCATGCCAAGGAATGGACAGGCATAGCAGCAGAGAGATAGACAGACAGAAAGACAGAAAGACAAAATCCCTTACCGAAAATGCGCCGTTGTGTGATTGTAAATACTGTGGATTGTGAGAATAGCCGTTAGTTCCATTGTGAGCTCCCAAATTCATTGACTGCTGCTGTGGCTGCGTCTGATGTGGCTGCTGATATTGCTCCACCTGTTGGAGGTGATTTCGAGCCTGATTTTGTATCTGTTCGTTTTGTTGGTATCCATTGAGGTAGGAAGGTTGACTTGGACTGCCGTTGATCAGCTGCGATGGAACTGGACTAGACAGATGCATCCGCTGCGTTTGGTCAGCCAGTTCGGCGCCTCCCCCGTAGTCTGCGAGATGGGACGAACTGGACGCCGGTGACAAAGGATACGGGCTCATGCGGGGACTCCTCGGACTGTGGCTACGCTCGGACCTCATGGGCGATCGCGGTTGACCGTAGCTCTGGAACATATCACAAATTAAACCCCTAATGCAAGACTATGCTATTTGTATATCACATTCCAAACGCCCTAGCATAACATATCCGGGTTCTTCTTTGATTTGGGTCAGAAACATTACTCATCTCACCCTATCTAAAAGACGCACCCTTTACGACCGCGATAAGAACGCTCTACCTCAGTAATTTCCTATATCTTTAAGGTCAACTTTGATGGGTTCAACGGCAGTATAGTTCCACGTCTTTTTAGATGTCTGGAAGGTTTTCCGAAATCGGAACGACGGATTTAAACACCTACACGCAGGTTGGACTAGGTCTTCTGTTAACCTTGAAAACAATTATTTATCAATCGTCTTTGGTGTATGTGTGTTATCCAAATACGAAACAGCAGGTGCGGCTTAAATACGAGTAGACAATCGGCAATTAACGACAATCAGCAAGGCGCAGGCTTTTTTGAGCGGAATAAATCTGGGCACGAGGCTGTCTCTGTTAGATAGAACACAGCGCTGAAACCGGTTTTAATTATATTGACATTATAGGCACATTTTCATAGCATTATATCTTGAGAGTGTTCACACAATGCAATAGCCAAACTCAACTCGCCCGAAGCCATTCCAAAGGTACGAACGCCGCTGCGAATTGGCGGAGAAGTCCTACGCAGAAGTGCTCGAACAAGTTAATAATAATTCGATAAACAGTTGGTAGACGAAAAAGCAGAGTTACCAGCAGGGATTCCAATTGCAAAATACCGCAGTGCCACAAATCTAACATATGTGTATAATTTGTGTATTAATTGCAATTTATAATATTAAAAATCGTCAAGTTTTTTTATTCCTGCCTCTGTTGGAATATTATTAACGGTGTATGCTCCCATAAAATAAATTAGACAATACGTTTATTTATGTAGCATGCCAATCAGATCCGACTTGCATATAGTCCGACGTCTCTTTGCGTATAACATCGAAAGGAATCTTGTTCAGATCAACACTCAATTATTAATTACATTCACCACTGCCGTTCTCAAATCCAATGTACCTGAGGTGGTCCGAGGAACTGCTCCGACTCGGAGATCAGCGACAGATTGGGAGTGGACGAGCTGAGCTTCCGCGTCGGCACGCTGGGCGCTGCGAGGAGGTGGCCCTGAGTAATGGGCCGCGCCTGCACCAGCGCCTGATTAACCGATTTCGTGGTTTCTGCCTCTCTGATTTGGTGTTCGTAAATCTTCCCTACAAAAAGCAAATAAAATCGCGTTATTCTTAATTATAATGGACTAAAAATATTTTGGCCAAATAGAACACAAAATATCATCGAAAACGACAGTTACCTGCAGCACGTATCTAACCTGTTGATTCAATCCCTTCTTCTGTATAGAACTTACGTTGGATTGAGTTTCTCCGAAGATTCTGGAGTCCCTTAATAGCGGGGTGCTCCAGGATCTGTCGACCGTTGCCCTGGCCGTTCGATCCCTGATGAGAATAATGTCCTCCTTCTCCGGCCACCGTGACAGCCCCAGTTCGTCGGGTACCGCCACCACCGTTACCGTTAGTCCTCACATTATTGTTATGATTCTCCGGTGAGCTCCGTGTTTGGTAGTTGAGCCTCGAACTGTCGTACAGCTGATGATTGTAATCCATGACCGTTTCACGCCGGAGAAAAATACGGCAAGGATCGTCCTTGTCAAGCACTTGACATTTTTCTGTGTTTTCACCGCAAAACAGTAGACACGGGAAATTTCTCTCGCACACACACACATACACACACACACACACACACGATTCTCTCTCTCTCTCTGCGCAGACTGCTTAATAGGTAGTACGGGCTTCGGAATCGTTAACGGGTTTATTATTGACAAATAGCACCAGCAGAACAACTTGTCTCTCCGGTCGCGCAAGTCCGCGAGTCGACACACTTCCCTGCCGCCGCACTGACCGAGACACGCTGCACGAGAAACTCAAGAGAGAATCGCTACAACGCGAGTCGCAGCGCTGCAAAGAGCAAGCGCATGTGCCGTGTGTGTGTGTGTATTGTGTGTGTGTGTGTAGTGTGTGTGTGTGTGTGCATACGACCGACGGCCATGAAGTATGAGGTTAGGGCACTGGAATGGGCCACTGGACTTTCCCGTACCCTGGAATGGGCCACCCTGGAATCA
Organism: Hypsibius dujardini; assembly: GCA_001579985.1. Classification (NCBI taxonomy): domain Eukaryota; kingdom Metazoa; phylum Tardigrada; class Eutardigrada; order Parachela; family Hypsibiidae; genus Hypsibius; species Hypsibius dujardini. The sequence continues at coordinate 283 of LRSR01010181.1, read as the reverse complement.
GAACTTTCACACAAGTTTTGGCTATCATCAAGGTCTTCAACAAAAGAGAATAATCGATAACCCGGTGGAACGCGTATCAGATATGAAAGAAAAGTTGTGGGAACATGTTGAAAAAGCGAAATAATTGAACGGTTGGAAAAAGTTCACTATAGAGGTCGCTGATTATGCCGTGATTCATGTGTTTTCGATTAATTTGCGACAGAGCGCCCCCTGCCACCCGGTGGCCCATTCCACGGTACGGAAAGTTAAGTGGCTCATTCCAGTGTCCTTCCCTCATACCACA
>LRSR01010180.1:0-21129 GCA_001579985.1 Hypsibius dujardini | reverse complement strand
TTAGTTCGGGCGAAAAGTCGATACTCTAGGTTATTTTGTCGGTGGAATGGATGACACTCCTGGGAGCTTCCACTTGAGCGTTTTCCTCTAATTTTACCCTAGTAGTCGTGTTTTTTAGACTTCTAAAAAATCAAATCCTCGGTAGTCCGTTCATTTCTGCACGGGATGGTGGGCAACGCGGAGTCGTGCTTGAATGAGAGGGGTTTCTCTGCCGGGCCGCTGAGTGGAAGGGAGAGGCCTCTTCAGCATTTTTTATCGATTTTAATCGCGAGGCGCGAGCGCGCGCCCTGAGCACTGAGCACGCCGGCCACAAAATCGAAAGTAGAACGCCCTTATGAGACGCACACACTGTATCCAGGCCCTGCCGCGGCGGGGGAAGGGGAGGAATGAAAAATGCGACGTCTTGGACGGAGAAGAGAAGAGAAAGGGAAGAAACGCAATTTTCGCGTTATGATTTTGCTTGCGAGTTGAGACACTCGCGCTAATCGTCATCAATTTTTTTCCGATGGATTCCGCGAGAAAAGCATCGTTACGCCTAATGACGTGTGCAATTTATTCGTTTTCTCCTTGTCCTCTTCAGGGACAGACAGTCTCGCCTCTTGGGATCATAATCTTCATAATAACACTCGGCGAATTTCTTTTCCTTTTTTTGCGCGACTACACAGGTTAATTGGACATTTTCTTCCCTTTTTTTCAAAATAATATATAATAATAGTAAATGATAAAATCACGGTGGATCGATATTTACATTTCATAGTCGATTGCGTGTGTGTGTGCGAGTGTGATTGAAAAACGGTAAAATTTTCTCCCAGATGAAGAAGACGTTACACACGCGCAATTGTTGAGACGATTGCCGCCGGCTCCTGACAGATCGACTACTTTCTCTTCCCCCGTTTTCTGCAGCAATTCCAAATTTCTCGTTATTTCCTCAGCAGTCTCTCGATTGTCTGATCATTTTATGGCTGTCCTATCCCGGTGTGATTTATGGCAGTTTGATTTTACCGGCGGTTTATTTAGGCGGTTTACCTGTGTCAAGTTCACGGTTAACTTGGCGCCGGCCACGGGGAAAGTGCTTAATGAGTTTGCACGTTTTATTACGGCTCGCGGTCGGAGGTTTTTGATTTAAATTTCTTTGCCCATCGTCGCCGTTTTCGATTAAGTGATGGATCGTACGACGAGGGAGGTCAGCTTGAAGCGAAGAATTCAGATGGAATGTGCGTTTCTCGCGCTCTATCAGGGCGCAGTCGATGACGACGACGAGGAAGCACGAACTCGTATGCTGCTCATGCTGAGATCATCAGAGCTGCTGGAAGGGGTAAAGGAGAGAACGAGTTGTCTGGGCGAAAATTACGTCAGGATTATTTTTCATTGAGCGAGACGAGGGATGGGGAGAAAGAGAGACCGATAGAATAGTTTTTGACATCTAAATATAGCTGCTTCGATCGATTGCCCTGTGTTAGTTGACGCTTTCGAGTAGAATGACCGGAAGTCGTCTCGTCTACTGTAAGCCCGGTAGGCGTAGTTCCTATTCCCTTGTGTGTGATGATTATAATTTTTACGGAGACCGAGTTAGAGCCACTCTATGGTACCAGCGCTTTCGCAACGGAAATGACGTCACTGCGTGTTTGCATTGTCCACGTTCGCGTTTTCCACGCCAGTAGTGCAGGGAAATTATTTTAAACTTAAAAATTTAATGTTAAAAATAAAAATTTATTTTTTGAATTATTTATTGAAATATATATATATATAATTTGAGATATATTTTAAATAGTTTAAATTTTGTTTAAAAGCATACGATTTACAACTAAGAAATAATTAACAAACAGTTTTGTGTTTTGTTAAAATAATTAAAACAATTTTGTTTTTTGTTTTTTTTGCAGCATGGACGTTCAGAGAGCTATCGCATGGCCACGGTGCCGGCAGCCGGCGGCGCTGCTCCCGACAATGGAAAAGTCAAACCGGCAGCAGGGGCCAAGAGCAAGAAGGACAAGAAGGACGGGCTGGACGACCTCAAGCAGGAGCTTGATATGGTAAGCGGTAGTTGAGGGATGAAGTGTATATTTTCTCGGGGATATTTCCCTCCGAAGTGTCTGGCAGTTGGCATGCCTGAATGTCCAGGGTGCCGAAGAGCCCGTCTCGCGGTTAGGGTCCTTTCTTTCTTCCACCAGACTCTTGTGTCGTGTGTGTGTGTGTATGCTCGTTAAGTTCCGCCATCCGTTACGGCACGCAGTCGTAAAATGGCGCGGCTTATCAGTTTTACGGTTACGAGATGATATCGCGGGCCGCGGTTGTTGAGCGGTATTTCAGTCGCCGTATCGCTCTTCCTTTTGCAGGACGAACATATAGTCCCGTTAGAGGAGATCTACCGGCGTATGGAAACTGATCCCGTCAAGGTACGCGTAGACGCGGGGTCGAGACAAGTGGAAATATGGATACGAACAGCAAACTGCACGAAGTAGCCGTACTTCATTCAGACATTCTAGGCAAAGGCGGACAACGTTCACCCGTGCAGACATTGACAGACTTTTAAGGCAGACATACTGTTCGTGTAGATGTGGAAGGGGTGGTTATTGACAGACTTACATCGACAAGACAGACTGTTGACAACAGGCAGGCTGGTGTAAAATATAAATATGACAGACATACAGATGACCGAACAGACAGACAAACAGACAGACTGGAAGGCAGGCAGGCAGGCAGACAAACAAACAGACAGACAGACAGGCAGACAGACAGACAGACAGTTTCTGACGAATGGTGACTATAGTTGTCTGAGTCTCTTGCAGGGTCTGAGCCATGCCGTTGCAAAGAGGAAACTGGAAACGGACGGACTCAACGCCCTGACTCCACCCAAGACAACCCCGGAATGGGTGAAGTTCTGCAAGCAGCTGTTTGGCGGTTTCGCCATGCTCCTGTGGGTCGGCGCCATACTCTGCTTTATTGCATACACTGTGACGGCGATCCAGGATGCGGACGACCCACCGGCGGACAATGTAATTTACAGCGCTGCTCCCAAAATACACTTACAAACATCCGTGTAGACCTATTCACTCCATAATTCCAGCACCCTTGAGTAAAAAAGTGTTGCTTGGCGGTCTTTTTTACTCGTCATCCGATTGGTTTATGGATTACCAAAGTGGTGAGATGTCGTATAAATGTGAGTTTTATTTTTGCAGCTGTACCTGGGGATCGTGCTGGCGGTGGTGGTGATTGTCACCGGCTGCTTCTCCTACTACCAGGAGGCCAAGTCCGCGCGGATTATGGACTCCTTCAAGAACCTCATCCCCGCCTACGCCACCGTGATCCGTGAAGGGGAGAAGAACAGTATTCTAGCCGAACAGCTGGTGCTGGGTGATCTGGTCGAGGTCAAGGGCGGCGACCGCATTCCAGCCGATCTTCGCATTGTCGAATGTCGCGGAATGAAGGTAGGGCCTCCTCCACCCTGTCTCTTGTCTGCCTACTCAGTGATCTGTCTGTTTGCCTGTCTAGTTATCTGTATGTCAACCTGTATATTTGTCTATTTCTATGTCTGTCTAGTTATCTGCCTGTTTGTCTGTCTGCCTATCCAGCTGTCCGTCTGCCTGCTGCCTATGTATACGTAGTTTGTCTATGTATATGTCTATTTGTCTATTTATGTAACTATTTGTCTGTCGACTGATTTTGGTGTCTGCCTATCTTCTGTCTTTTTGCCTGCCTATCTGCCTATCTCTTCTGTATGCCTGTCTATCATTCAAGCCGGTCTTTACCGGCATTCATCGGCCTCCTCGTCTCCCCCCCCCCCCCTCGATGCTGCTGACGCGACCGAGAGAGTCAACGCTAAAGTGGGATGACTTACGGACGGATACCGCCGAAATAAGACACACACACACACACACTTGCAGGCACTCATTGTTCAGCCATTTGAATATCCGTTGATGTGAATGTGAACATCCATTTCGGTATGTGTGCTGTACGCCCCGAATCCCGACCGATCTCGCCGCTCCGCGCTGTAGAATTCCACTCACTTGTCATCATCAAAAAGTGTTGGCTCCCCATGCGACTGTTTCATCCCTAGTCGTCGTCGTCCCTCCCGTCTCCCGTGTTCCTCCCCAGACAGCCAGCCCGCCTTCCCAGGCACCCGCTACACACACAGACACCCCACAGGCGGACCATATAACCCATCACCGGTCTGGGGAGCTCGCTCGCTCTCGGCGTTCTATCCGCTCCTCAACAGCAATTTCGAATCGATTGGCCTCGCGTCATCTCACTCTCTGCCGAAGGCAACTGTGTTTTATGCTCCAGTCTTGTGTTCTGTGTATGTGTGTGTGGGGTGTATGAGATCTTCCTGATCGTGTATAGCCGATCGACAAGTCTTTGTCCAAGGGAAATCGCTTTTTAGGCCTCACTTGCTCTTGGGGAAGCGCTTTCTCTCACATATCTCTCCCTGTGTGTTCTCTATGTTCTCCCTGTGTGTTCTCTTATGTTCTCTATGTGTGTGTGTCCCGTTGGTCTTGCCTGTCGTTCGTTCGTTCGTTCGTCTGCGTGAATGGCTGGCTGCTCGACTGAAAGGCAGGAAAGGGATAAGAAACAAGGCTCAGTGATTTTCGTGAATTTAATTTGGCAAGTTTGTTGAGTAACTGAATCCGGAGTTGGCGCAAGGAAGAGAAATAGTTCAACGCAGGAAATGACTCTTTTTGTTAAATCTCGTTCTCTTTTACTGGTTTGTCAGCTGATTGCTTTGAAAGAATTCCTGTTTCCGGTTTCAAATACACCTTATCTTATTTTTATTTTGCATACTTTTTTATTAACTTTTCTTCGATGTAACTTTTATCGCTTAAGTTTATTTTTTTAATTAATTTATGTGTTTTGACATTTTTATTTGTTTTTTTTAGAGTTTAAATAAATAGCTGTACTGTTAAATAGTTTGCCTGGATTTCTTGTACGCGGTAATCAATTATTTCATGGCCGAAGATTAATTTAACGCACATTTTATCTGTCAAAAGGTTTCCTCCTTTTTAGCATGTTCGATGTTCGTATGTTTCTTTCGTGCATCACACCGACGGCGTATTTTTTTTGTGAGCTTGAAGAACTCTTAGTGTCCTAATATTTGACTTAGTATCCAGTCAGTTGCTAATCTGTTATGATACACAATATTTATTATTACATCTTCGCAGTATAAATATTTAATTGTTACATAATTACTTTTTTATTACTACGAACGCTGTTTCGAAATGTTCCGTTTAAAAAGGGTTTAAATTATTATTTTTTTAATTGGAAACCGAATATGAATGCCCCCATTCATCAGTTTGTTCCTAAATATTGATCGAATTTCACGAACATGTGTGGCGTGTGTGTTTTTTGCTCCTTCCAACCTCCCTTGCCTTTATCGCATTCCGTAACAAGAGTATGACATTATAGTTTTTTTTGCGTCTCATCGTCTCTCTGCCTGCCTGCCTGCCTGCCTGTTCGGTCCGTGCATTTATTGATTTTTCATGTTTTGTTATCTTTACAAAGGAAAGTGTCGGGTACGAACCAGGGTGCAGGTTCTTATTATTGCCGGTTAGCTGTACAACCGGCATTTGTTGAAGAGGTCCCCCCCCGTCTGCCTGTTTGTCTGTGAATGGATGGAGCGTCGTAGCCGCCGGGAGCCGGGGCAGACAGACAGACAGAAGGGAAAGCGTGAGATGACAGGACGGGACGTCACTGCATCTCTGCGCTGTTCGATCTTCCTGCTACGACTGATGCGAATATATGGAGGTGGATCAATTTCAAGCACCCAATCCACACTGTCAACTCCAGTAGTGGTTGACTTGAGCTGCGCGGAGAGCGGGCTGGGTGTTGGTGCCGCGCTTCTAGCACTCTGGTGCTTGAGGACGGGGAGCCGGTTCTTGCAGCTTAAAACGGTGTTGGCAACGAGCAATCAGACAGACAGACTGACAGACAAACCAGCACACATATAGACAGGCAGATAGACAGCTTGATAGACAGACAAACAAGGACGTAGACAGGTGGTCGCAAGACCAGAAAGTCAGAGAGGTGTTTGCAGCATTAGACAAGCTAGCGGAAGGCAGTTTCCGATCAGGACACGTAGACAGACAAGCAGACAGGTACAGTACTGGTAGTTTTAATAGCATTCAGGTAGACAGACGGTTAAAGGACTGGATAAGCAATCAGGCAGAACACTACACAGCTGTACAGACAGCCAAGCGAATAGACAAACTGGCAGTTAGCAACAAGACGGACGGCAGACAAGCAGACAGACATATATATGGGATGAGGCAGTCAGTCAGACAGACAAACCGCTGTTTCAGGCTTAACCAGACAGCCAGACACTGTTGTACGAGATGGCCATGTCAGATACCGAGGCAAGCAGAGCGTCAGTGTGTGATTGACAGGGACAGCCTGCGGACGGGAAGGACTTGCCGGCGCAGACTTCGAAGCATCTGATCTGAACTTCGCACCCAGTCAATGGCTGGTGTTTTTTCCGTTCTTTCCTATGGGCTAACCGAGGAGTTGCAACAATTTCGCTCTTGGCCGTCTGATCCGTTTACGTCATTTTCAGACAGCACACGCAACGTGGCTCCTCTCTGGCTCTTCTCCCCGTGAGCGCGTGTGTGCGCGGGAGAAAGCTGAGTGAGTGAGTGAGTGAAGGGAAGCCCTGGATCTCGCGTGGTTCCTTAAACCATATTGCACGCTAATTCGATCGATGGCGTCAAACTCATCTGTGCGGCTGGCTGCATGGCTGGTGGTGGCTCGCCTCATCCCTGTGGCACCCTATAATGCTCGCGGCATTTAATACGGTTGGCAGTCGGTTTGCGTAATGACAGGAGGGCAGGCAGGCTGGTTGGCGGGATCGATGAGATCGTTTTAGCTTCTTGCACGGTCGCGGGCACGTAAAATGGCCTTGAATCGCAGCGCCCTCTGGATCTCAGGATCGATTAGTGAACGAACTGTCTTTGAGTCTCTGCTTGTCTGACTATCCCCTTGGCGGTATTCATTGCTTGCTTAATTGTATGGGTGTACCTGTTTGTCTGTCTCTTCGTCTGGCATGTCTGTCAGTCAGTCCGTGTGTCTGTCTGTCTGTCTGTATGACTATCTGCCTATCTAGATGTCTATCTCATTGTCTGTTTGTCGGTCTGTCTAATTTGGCTATCTGCCTATCTAGATGTCTGTTAGTTTGCCTGTCTGTCTGTCTCTCTAGGTGACTATTCTTGTCTCGATTACTTATCATTGACGGCTATGTTTAGGTCGACAACTCATCCCTGACTGGAGAGTCGGAGCCACAGTCACGAAGCGCCCAGAACACCCATTCGAATCCGCTGGAGACCAAAAATCTGGCGTTCTTCTCCACTAACATTGTTGAAGGTAACATCGCCTCATTTGACTAATCAACTGGTTGATTGATCGAGCTTAGTTTGGTTTGCTTTTCCCTTGTAGGTGTGGGAAGTGGAATTGTGATTAGCACCGGTGACAGGACAGTGATGGGCCGGATCGCTAACTTGGCCAGCGGCCTGGAGATGGGCCAGACGCCCATCGCTCGGGAGATCTCCCACTTTATCCACATCATTACCGGTGTGGCAGTGTTCCTCGGAGTGACCTTCTTCATCATTTGCCTCTTCCTCGACTACTTTTGGCTGGACGCCGTGGTATTTTTGATCGGCATCATTGTGGCCAACGTCCCTGAAGGTCTTCTCGCCACTGTTACGGTATGTATGTACTTGCTTGATCTTTTGACGATCTGTCTGTTTGCCTATCTGTTCAACTGCCTCTCTGTCTGCCTCGTTGCCTTGTTCTCGGTGTGTCTGTCTATCGGTGTGTCTGTTTTCGGCTTGTTAGTTTGTTCAGGCTCGTTGTCTGTCTCTTATCTGGCTGTTTTCGTGTCCCCCTTTTTCTTTGACTGTGTCAGTTCTTCTGCCTGTTTTGTTGGTCTGCATGGTTTTAAGCTTGGTTGTAAGTTTGACTGTACAGTCGAGCTCCCCTAATGAATATTTCTTGCGTGCTTTCTTCAGGTGTGCTTGACTTTGACGGCCAAGCGGATGGCCATCAAGAATTGCCTGGTTAAGAATCTCGAAGCCGTCGAAACGCTTGGCTCCACCTCAACGATTTGCTCCGACAAGACCGGCACCCTCACACAAAATCGCATGACCGTGGCTCACATGTGGTTTGACAATCAGATTGTCGAGTCGGACACCACCGAAACTCAGACCAGTAAGCCCATGAGTCGAAACAGACAGATGGCAGACAGACAGACGACAGACAAACGTCAGACTGACAGACAGAGACAGACAGACAGACAGACAGACAGACAGACAGACAGACATTTCTATTAGGATTAACACTTTCTCTTGCCTTGCAGAGGATGCCACTCAGTTTGACCGCTCGTCCCCGACATGGCGCTCCCTCGTGCGCTGTGCAGCCTTATGCAACCGTGCCACATTCAAACCCAATCAGGACAAGATCGCCATCCTCAACCGCGGCGTCAATGGCGACGCATCCGAGGCCGCTCTCCTCAAGTTCTGCGAGATCACCCTCGGCGACGTGGTGGCCTACCGCGACAAGAATAAGAAGGTCTGCGAGGTCCCCTTCAACTCCACCAATAAGTACCAGGTCTCCATCCACGAGACTGACAACCCCCAAGACCCGCGCTACCTGCTGGCCCTCAAGGGCGCCCCCGAACGCGTACTCGACATGTGCTCGACCATCCTCATCAACGGCGAGGAAGAGGAGATGACAGCGGAATGGAAGCGTCGTTTCAACGATTCTTACCTGGAATTGGGAGGTCTCGGTGAGCGGGTGATTGGCTTCTGCGACACAATGCTGTCCGAGAAGGAGTTCCCTCCCGGGTATCCGTTTGACGCGGAGGAGCAGAATTGGCCGCGGGAGAACTTTCGTTTTGTCGGTTTGATGTCTATGATCGATCCCCCGCGTGCGGCTGTCCCGGACGCTGTCAGCAAGTGCCGCAGTGCTGGTATTAAGGTACAGACACCGACAGACAGGCGACCAGGCAGACATACATACAAACAGATGGAACACAAACATAAACGCAGACGTACAGACACAGATAGACAGACAGACAGACAGACAGACAGACAGACAGACAGACAGACAGACAGACATCAGCTTTGAATTACCGATTATAGTAACCGTTGAACTTAATATTTTCTCTCATAGGTTATCATGGTGACTGGTGATCATCCCATCACCGCCAAGGCCATTGCGCGCAGCGTGGGCATCATTTCGGCCGGTAACGAGACCGTGGAGGAGATTGCCGAACGGCTGGGCGTCAACGTGTTAGATGTGGATCCCCGCAAGGCCCGCGCCTGCGTCATTCACGGTCAAGACCTCCGCAGCATGGACGAGGAGCAGATTGATGATATCCTGAAGCACCATGACGAGATTGTCTTTGCCCGCACATCTCCGCAACAGAAGCTCATCATTGTCGAAGGATGCCAGCGTCAGGGCGCCATTGTGGCGGTGACGGGTGACGGTGTCAACGACTCCCCGGCTCTGAAAAAGGCTGATATCGGTATGGAAGGGTCAGACAGACAAACACTCAGACAAACACAGACAGTCAGACAGACAGACAGTCATTCAGTCATTCAGACAGACAGACACAGACAGACAGACAGTCAAACAGACAGATGTCTATGACTAAGCCGTTTTGTCTGTAGGCGTTGCAATGGGTATTGCCGGAAGTGACGTCAGTAAGCAGGCGGCCGACATGATTCTGCTGGACGACAACTTTGCCTCCATTGTGGTGGGAATTGAGGAGGGCCGTCTGATCTTCGACAACTTGAAAAAGTCAATTGCCTACACTCTGACGTCCAACATTCCGGAGATTACGCCTTTCCTCTTCTTTATCCTGCTGAACATCCCCTTGGCCCTCGGCACGGTCACCATTCTGTGCATCGATCTTGGAACTGACATGGTATGTCCGTCCGTCTGACGCTCTAGCGGTCTGTCTGTAGCGCTGCTTGTCTTGACTGACTGTCTGCTTAGACTACTATCTTTGTCTGTCTGACTGTCTGTCTTGAATGCTGTGTATTTTCTCACTGCCTTTGTGGGGATGCGTCGAGCCGTCTGGCCGGGGTGGTCCGAATCAACTGTATGGTGGTAGATCAAGGAGGGTGAAATTTGTTTCTCCAGGTGCCGGCCATTTCTCTGGCTTATGAAAAGGCGGAAAGTGACATTATGAAGCGCCGACCGCGAAACCCCAAACTGGATCGCCTGGTCAACGAACGCCTGATCGGGCTGGCCTACGGGCAGATTGGTATGATTCAGGCGTCGGCCGGATTCTTCACCTACTTTGTCATCATGGGGGAGAATGGATTCTGGCCGGGCACCCTGCTCGGCATTCGTGATCGATGGGAACAGAAGTCCGTCAACGACCTCCAGGACACTTACGGACAAGAATGGGTACGGCATATTGGTTTGAGAACTTCCCTAGTTAATTGATTTTGTTTTTCAATCTTATTATTTGTAATCGTTTCATTTCCGGCTCAGTCATTTGAAATTGGAATTTATTTGTTTTAAATTATTTTCTTTAGTTTGAAATTGAATTTCTTGGTTTTTTAGAACTGAGTCTACTTCAGATGGATTTTAGACTTTTAGTAATTTATACATTTAATTTAATTTCAGACTTATCAACGACGCAAGGTTCTGGAGTGGACCTGCCACACCGCCTTTTTCATCGCGATCGTGGTGGTACAGTGGGCCGATTTGATCATCTCCAAGACCCGTCGAAATTCCATCTTTCACCAGGGCATGGAGTAAGTGCACTATCGCAGATTTTACACTTTTGCCAACCCAGCCACAAGCACGTGAAATTGCAATTGGCGTCCTGTTGCGTTCTTTGCACATTGGACTAACTGACTGACTGCTTGCCTCTTTCCAGCAACTGGTGGCTCAACTTTGGTTTGGTTTTCGAGACTTGTCTTGCCGCATTCCTCTCCTACTGCCCTGGAATGGATCAAGGCCTTCGGATGTACCCTCTCAAGTACGTTTAGCAGTTGTAGTAGACCAGACAGAAACAGACAGACAGACAGACAGACAGACAGCAGACAGACAGACAGACAGACAGACAGGCAGGCAGGGAGACAGGCAGGGAGACAGGGAGACAGACAAGTACTGACGGAGTTTGTGATAATGCATTCCCTTTGCATATAGGATCAATTGGTGGTTCCCAGCTGTGCCATTCAGTCTGATGATCTGGATCTACGACGAATGCCGTCGCTACATCATTCGTCGCAATCCCGGTGGCTTTATGGAACGCGAGACGTACTACTGAGGGGAGACCACACGCCAACACTCTTCTTCTCATACTTCCGGACCACCACCTTGTTCGTTAAAAAATATATCTTATGGAAATATCTTTTGGCGTCGTGACGGACGCCGGAAACAGCAACAGCACCTCCTTACGTGCATCTTGAGATCCGATCCGCTATCCACTTTTTATTTTGGGTTTTTTCTTTTTTGTTTCTGTCCTCGTCTCTTCTTTCTCTTTCTCTCTCACTCTTATCTTTCTCTCGACAAGGAATGGGCCGACCGGTGAAACTGGGCGATAGCACTTGACAAATCCCGCCGTCGTCGTCGTCTTGTGCGTGATGGTGTGCGTTAGGAATTTATCTAATTTAGCGAAATCTGATCGAAATGTGCAAGTCATTTTAAAAAAGAGGTGAGATGATTTTAAAGCGTTACTCTAAAGGATGATGCGCTCTGGTTTTCGTTTCTTCTACTACCGTATCTCTCTATCCCTCTTTTCCCGTCTGCGTTGCGTGCCGCCCAATTTCCTTCTTTATTTAACTCCCCTCTTGGCTCTCTCTTTCTCTGGACTTGTTTTTCATTTGTTTTTTTATGGTGGCTACAAACTTCTGTGCTACATATTACAATACTATTCAATTGTTAGAAACCTATTCACGCGCTGGGGGTTATTATTTATAAAGAGTCGAAGCAAACAAGAAGCAGAACAGAACTTGACATGTGCGTCCTTCTTGACAACTCGTATTCCGGTTCGCTGTTTGTCTGTCCATCTGCCTGCCTGTTCACGTCTTTGTCTGGCTGTATATCGTCTATGTCTTCCGTAGACTTATGCAGTTTCTCAACGTATCCAGTGCTGTTATATAACCCTGAAACTCCGGAGTTTAACGATTTGGAATTTAAACTCTGAGTTCTCATCAGCATAGGCGTTAAAAATGTCCGAAAAAATCTTTTAACTCGGGAGTTTGCTTGTTTTTGAATACCGCTAAAACAGCACTGAAAGTGTCTGCCTGTTTGCGTGTTTGCGTGTTTGCGTGCTTTTTAACTGTTTGTCGTTCCGTCTTTCTGTTTACTTGCCTGTCTGTCTTGTCGTCTGTCTGTATATCTATTTACATGTCTACATTGTGTCGATGTATCTGTACTTGTCATGTCTGTTTGTTGACTGTCTGTCTGTCTGTCTGTTTGCCTGTTTATTAACCATTCCATCTGTCTACCTACCGTATCGAGAAGCAGCCATAGGTTGTCTGACATTCGTAATGCAAACAGTAGGCTCAAAATCGAGCAAGTCGAGAGAAATATGAGAGATCTGTTACGCCACAGAGAAAGTGTAATAGATCAAAAGGCAGCTGTGAATCAAGAACACCAAATAGTGCAAGGCCATCGGATGGTCTTTTATGTTTTCCACAGTTTGATTGCTATTCGATATCGTTGGTCTTTGTGGAACGCGTCACCGTTTGCGGAGTAGGACGAGGACAACCACGGCCAATCCAGCCGTCATAATGGAGGTCTTCGTGCCGGGTGCCGCGGTATTGCAGGAATCGCTTTTGCAGTTACAGGAGATGGAGTGGAAGGGGATCTCTTCCAACGGGCTTTGATAGACTGCGAATTTACAGAGGAATGGTCACGTAGTACGCCCTTTAATCATAGCAGGAGAAAGATGAAGCTCCTCTTACGAGCATATATGCAGTTGTGGTCGCCGACCATCGTGGTGTTCTTTGATCCCTTGACCTTTCCACACCCGCGAACCGTAATGACGTCTGCAATACAGAAATGAAATGAAATGAAATGAAATGAAATGAAATGAAATGAAATGAAATGAAATGAAATGAAATGAAATGAAATGAAATGAAGCATTCATCGGCTTGCATCTTCGTTCCCAATCTTTCCACTATTCTGTGATATTGTAATACAATAAAGGATACTCTTTCATTCAAAAATTATTATATAGAAAATTAGAGTCGCAAAATTTCTGATCGATTTATGTGAATCTGTATTTATGTGACGTCTCGAAATTGAGATATTGCGATAATATTCCCTTAATCAAAATATTACTTTAAATGCAGAAAATACTTCTTTTAAATAGAATTGAATGAATTAGTTCTCAATTTGTTCTCATTTTGTTCTGAAATTTGAAATCGATTACTATAGACTTCTATTTGTAAAAAATCTCAAAATGCAAATATTAGAATACTAATAATTCAGTTAATATATTATTTTAAATGCACAAAAAATGGCTTCTTCTTTTACATAAAATAAAGTTATCTTCCTTTGGATGTTTTGCTGCAGACTTTCACTTCTTTCACTTAAACCCCTCTATTTCAACAAAATTTTATTCAAATTCAGACATTGCAAACTGCTTTGGGGCATAAATGTAATATACAAAATTTGCTAAAATTGATTGTGAACACACCATCAGGTGATTTGTACAAGTGGAACGCAAGAAACCAAACAAAAACACATGATTAATCAATCAATCAAGTAATAAGAAATAACCAGTCAGTTAATTAATTATGTGGTATGATGGGAAAGGAGCTTACTACTTCCCCAGCTGTTGTACTGCTTGAAGCAGTGGCCAACATTCGGTCCGCACTCCGACAATGAAGAGACCGTGGCTGCGTCGCAGTTTTCCCTCTCGCAGACGTAACAACGAAAACCGGAGGAGACTGCAACAAAAACAGAGTCTCTGACGAAATATTCCCGCGAGTACATAAGTACGCAATTGCTAGTACGTAATTGCTAGTGCGCAATTGCTAATACGTAATTGCTAGTACGCAATTGCTAGTACGTAATTGCTAGTACGCAGTTGCTAATACGTAATTGCTAGTACGCAATTGCTAGTACGTAATTGCTAGGGCGCAATTGCTAATACGTAATTGCTAATACGTAATTGCTAATACGTAATTGCTAGTACGCAATTGCTAATACGTAATTGCTAGTGCGCAATTGCTAATACGTAGTAGTAGTAGTAGTAGTAGTAGTAGTAGTAGTAGTAGTAGTAGTACATAAAACGCACCTGTGAAACAGGCCAAGATTAGGGTGAGGCAAGTTCCCACCAAGTGTCGAGCCATTTTAGGCGAACTCTTTCCCACCAAAACGCAAACACCGCAAAACGACGTGACTGTCACCGCACGGCAGGAATTTGATTGTTACTGTCTATTGGAGAACCATGGAGATACAGGTACACCAGAATCGGTGATATAGCACGTGGTGAAACTTAGAGAGCTGAATGGAATGTTTGCTTTGTTTGTTCAGGTTGGTAGTTTGGGCTAGTACGCATCAGCCGGTCAGTCAATTGATGCGTAAATAAGGGATCGTCTACGGTGCGAATGACTCCAGTGAGAACGACAGATCGCGAGAGACAGACAGACAAACAACCAAACCAGCAAACCAAAAGACCGAGAGATAGGAAGACCGGAAGGGGTGTCTCGAAACTGCGGAAGTTCCAAGTTGAAAGTTCCGGTTTGAAACCTCCAAGTTTTACCCTAGGTGGAGACACTGACTACGGCAAAATTATAAAAAAACTCTTCAAATCGCTATTGCTATTGCTCGCTTAATTTAATTTACATCGTTACGTTGCTGTAATCAGTATATTCTTTTATGTTCCATGTAGTCTTAATTTTGAATACCTCTTTTTTCTATCTTGCCATTAGCTGACAAAATTTATCTATGCAATCAGTGACAAAGTTTTTTGCCTACTTGGTTTCAATCAGCATTCAATTAGTTTCGACACACCCGACCAGAAGACCGATAGACAAACAAAGAGGCAGACAAACCGGCCGACAAACCGATCGACAGACCGACAGACCGACAGACTGACAGACCGATAGACAGGCAGAGAAAGAGATATGCAAGAAGACAGACAAGCTGAAAGACAGACCGGAAGACCGATAGGCCGACAAAGCGAATGACTGCCAGGCCGTCAGCCCGATTGGCCGATCGACAGACAGACAGACAGACAAACAGACAGACAAACAGACAGACAGACAGACAGACAGACAAACTGTTGTGCAGCATTTCCGTCTCATTAATTGGGACTTGCCGGTTGCCACTGCGTTGTTTTTGCGAGCTGACAGATCGACGCTCTTGCTCTGATGTTAAAGAGCGGCAATACAGCAAACGATCTGTTACGTTTCGCCCGTTCCGAGTCGCAAAGAAAATCGTAAAACGCCGACACGACTACCGGTATAAGTCAAAAGTGTTTAAACGCGGAGATTTAGGCGAGAATCAAAAAAGAAATTCTTTGGTGTCCTCGGAGTAGCCGCTGCCTTCTGGACCGACCGTTGTGTGTTCAATCGGAGCTTGCACCTCTTCCGAAAACTCGATCTCATCCAGGGCACCGATGCTCTGGTGGGTGTTCAATTGGAACCCAATCAAAATCTACATCACACAAAAAACGTCAGTGAGAGGACACACTTTCGAAAGTTGAGACGTGTTCGGAAAATGGCCCTTACTCGGTATTTTCCGGTGAAGGGGATGCTGACATTCTGGTGCACCCAGTTGTGGGCAGGGAGCTTGCTGTGGAAGACGGTCTTGGTCTCGGACTCAGTGATGATCTTCACGAAGACGGCTGTGTCTGGGTGCTGCGATTTCTCGTATTTGGCCCACCAAAAGCTGAGCCACGACGAGGTGTAATGTCTGATAGAACGTGTGACGATGGCGGCTTGGGAATGCGCGCCGTAGTCGTCCTTCTCTTGGACGGTAAGGAAATTCGAATCTGCAGAAAAGGTTCCCAGTCAATTAAGACATTACGGACTAACAGTCTGTGAATGTCTACAATAAATATCCGTGTAGGCATATGTTTAGGCATTTGTGTCTGTGTCTGTGTCTGTGTCTGTGTCTGCGTCACTAAATGATGCTCCTAGTCAAATATATGTTTGTGTGACTGTCTGCCGGTCTGCCTTTCTGTCTGTCTATTTATCTCTCTGTCTGTCTCTCTGTCTGTCTGTCTGTCTGTCTGTCTGTCTGTCTGTCTGCCTGCCTGCCTCCCCGTCTATCAACTTAATGTCTGCCTGCCTATGTTGTTGCCTGTTCTTCTCTTACCGAGCCAGTGGTTTGACGAATCCGAAACGAAGCCCGATGGAAGGTTCTTTCCCTTGCTGCGTTTCCACGTGCCGGGCAGACCGTGATAAGGCGCCCATCCGCAGAGGTCTTTCCGGAACGAGCAGCTGATTTCCCCGTCCACGACGACCGGACGCTGATATGGACCGACAACCTCTTGGTAAACAGCGATTTCGGCTGCAAATTTTTCGACAACAACCGTTAATCAAGAGACCTCCATAAACATGCAGCAGAACGACCGCGGTAAATCAGAACCACGTGCGTAAATTGAGTTCATGTGAAGTCCGTACCATCACGGGTGTATTCGATCTCGTCGATGGCGTGTCCGACGGGTGCGGCCGCGATAGTCAGGACTGTTCTCCCCGCCTTGGGCACTTGGACGGAGCGTGCGGTCCAGTGGTGGGCGATTCCGCGGATCTTCAAAGCGGTGGTGGTCTTCTTGTCTTGGGTGATGTTGACGTACAGTCCGGGTGCGCTGAAGGACTCGGAGACGTGCCAGAAGTTGAGGATTCCCGGCCCGGGATTGTGGAACTCGACGGTGTGGATGACTGCCAGTTGGGCGTGGCTGTCTGCGAGGAAATCCCCTCCGGTAGCGAAGAGGAAGTAGTCATCTAAGAAGTTACAGACAGTTAGTGTTACAGCTTTTTTTATCGCTGTATGGCTTGCTCACCGATGGACGCTGAAGTGGCAGTGATGGGCTTGCCGTTCGACTGAGCGGTCTCTACCCGACGCCAGCTGAACGTCTCCTCGACCGGATGACGCCACCCGCAAAGGTCGCCGCTGAAACTGCACGTGATAATTCCGTTTTCTTTGGCTGCAGCTTGCCAGCAAGCGAGGAGAAGAACTCCAACAACCACTACACAAGAAAAACCAAATAATAAACACTAATAAAAAATCCCCCAAAAAAATGAATTCGGCTCAACAAGTATAAATTTTCATGAAAGGATTTATTAATCATTACATTTTATAATAAATAAAAACTAGATTCCCCAAGACATGACTTACAGTACGAATATTACTTTTAAATAAATTATAAAATAATACTTTTCATATAATAAAAAAAATTGAGTCGCCAAAAAAGTGATTTATCAATATTAAGTTTTTTTATGATAAATTTAGCGAATTTTACCTTTCATAGTAATGGATCCGTATGTGTTCATAATGAGTGGGTGGATTAGGCTACTTAAAACACGATACCAGCTCGTGTTTAAAAGTCCAGACGGATCGATGGAGACTCCGCGAAAACACTATCCGATGTAAGGGGACCTGTGAGGGCACCGAACCAAAAACACTATTTCAGCACAGGAAAAACCACGGGAAAACCTGAGAGAACAGAAGCTTTTGGCGTGATTAACTGCGATTTCTCCTGCTGCCTGTATTATACGTGTACTGGCTCCCGGATATTGACGGGGCCATTAATCAGGAGTCTGCTTTTATATTGTTTGTGGGTACTATCGGTGAGGCTATTGTTCACGCGCGATATCGGGTTGGAGGGATTGATTTGTCCGAACCGTGCAACCCACGATGCGGCCGGCCGATAAGGGAGACACGGAAATTCAGCCTGATTCTGGTCAACTCATATTTATCAATCGACATCCGTCAGGCATATACACGGAACAATACCTGTTTAGTCATTCTGTTCCAATTTCAAGACCATCTCTCTCTCTCTCTCTCTCTCTCTCTCTCTCTCTGTCCCTCTCTCTCTTTCTTTCTTTTCATAGCTGCCATGCGAACACAACGTGGGGTTTGAGGCAAAGTGTGTATTTCGGCTCACCCTCCACTTGGTCGATAAATCGGCTCACTCGTGGGTTCCTCTCTGATGGTAGGTGCTTGATTGCTTGATTCGCTGTACTATATCCTAGAATACTATAGCACTTCTGGAAATGAAACAATCAAGCGGCTGCCACCAAAGAGAAACCCATGAGTGAGCCGATTTATCGACCAAGTGCAGGGTGAGCCGAAATACACAATTTGCCTCAAACTGACTTTATGTGATTATGATTAAAGATTACGTTAGTAAAAATTTATGACATATTTGTGGGATATTTTCCCGTTTCCTCAAATACTCATTTACTGCGACATGATGCGGTCTCTGCGGAATGGCGGTTACAATTCACTCCCTGTATCTATGCGGACTTTGTGCCCGGGTGGGTAAATGGGTTCTCTGATGGAAGAACGTGTCAAAATTTGGCAGTTCATCGGTTGGAGATTAAACTAGGAACACGACGGACCTCTGACACTGCCATTCTATCCAAACTTTTCCCCCTAACAAAAACGTGTTCGGGGTTAAAGGTCAATCATAAAAAGTAAATATATATCAAGTATAATGAATGTGGACAAAAATTGTATTTAATACATACGTTGTATTTACAAGGTGTATGCATATTTTTTTACATTTTAACCCCAAATGTATTTTTTGCTAAGAATAAAATGTTGGATCGAACGACAGTTCCAGGTGTCGTGACCCCTGCTGGACCCTCATGGGATGATGATGTTTTCCTTTTTCATGTTCCGGCGACTATGGATGGCATCAAATGACAAAATAAGCGATTTGATTTTGATTTGATTTGATTTGATTTGATTTGATTTGATTTGATTTGATTTGATTTGATTTGATTTGATTTGATTTGATTTGATTTGATTTGATGATTTGATTTGATTTGATTTTGACATTTGACATTTGATGCCATCCCTAGTCTATACGGTGTACTATATATGTATAACTGTGCATATATATGCGGTGTGCTGTATATATAGGGAATAGGGTGCACTATACGGTATATATATATACGGTGTATATATAAATACAGTGTACTGTATACTGTATGTACGGTGTACAATATATGCTATATGCGGTATATTTTCATTAACGCAGTAATCTGTTGCGCCATGATGACGCAGTCAGTAATGAGGGAGCCTGTAATTGCTGGGAATGTTTGTGTGGATTTTGCCTTGGGTCTTTCGATGGGCTGGAATTGTGAAGAACCGCGAACAACATGGTAAAGGCCATCGGAATGGTATGGTATTCAGGTAAAGTAAGACGTCATTTGATGGATGCCGCGGGTCATAAATCACCCCGTCCCACGTCTTTCTGGGGACGGTCTAGTCAGAATTTTCCAGCCTGCGCGACTTTGGCGGTCTAAAATTAATCAGAAAGTTTGCTGATATCCCGGTTCGGTGTTCCGGTTGCAGCCGTTCAGGTGAATTTGACCGCACTTTCAACGTGAAAAAAAGATAAGAAGAAATTACGAGGAATTTGGGAAGGTCGATTTTATCGACGGTTTGTATGGGATTGCTGCTGGTCATGGGTTTGTGCATATATTCCTCCGATCAGGAATTCAGTTCACTATTAGTATACGTTTTTTTTGTCTGTTTAATCTAAACGGTTCTGTACAGTACTTAATGTACTCGTACGATTCACCGTCAATACACTCGTATATTTAGGTGAAAATTGTATGCACCCGAAAGTATCCATGAATTACTGATTTATTTCACAGCAGATTACAGATTACATGCTTCCAAAATCTCTTTTTTTCAGCCCGGTGAATGATGCGAATTAAAGTACTTTTCTTGTCTGTCTGTATATCTGTCTGTCTGTCTGTCTGTCTGTCTGTCTGTCTGTCTGTTTGTCTGTCTGTCTGTCTGTCTGTCTGTTTGTCTGTTGGTCTGTTGGTCTGTCGGTTCGTCCGAGAAAACTCAATAAATCCATATGATATGTATTTGCTGTTCCTCTTCTTGCGTTGTTTGTTTGGATGTGATGCGACCGCGGCCTGGCTGTGGATCAGTCGATAAAATAACAATCGATACTCGATAGGAAGTGTCATTTTTCTTGTTCCTGTTCAAGGTGAAGAGCTGGTTATCATCTCGGGTTATGCATTCACTTCCGGTCTGTGGGGATGAGATTGCGCCTTCGGGGAACGCAAGTACCGCCCCCACGAAACGATCAGGAGACGCACACACACAAATCAGAAAATAGCACAAACACGAAACAGAGTGATAAAATCGTTTTTTTTTCTGCATGAAAATACCATACCAATTATTATTAGTATTTATCATAAAACTTGACGCCTTCGAGTAGGGAAATATTTTCAAATTTTTTCTCACGTGAATCCGGCGGTGAAATCTAATTGTCGTATTGCGGATTTCTCAGTGGTAAATATTAGGAATGCCACAGTTAAAGTAAAAGTGTGAAAGAAAGCTACACTAAAAGTGTTATTAATATTAATTAATTCTGTGAGTTTTAAATTTTTCAGTTCCTGTAAAAAATACTTTCCTAAAGTTTTAGCCATATAGGATTTAACTGGAAAAAAGACTAGAAAAGCGAAACCTTAAATTAGTCAGTCAGTTTGATTAAAACTAAGTTGAAAATCTCAGTCATTAAAAGAAGTTAAACTAAAGCTCTCTGCCGACATGTTTACTAAATATACCGGCAATTACCGCGGGACGATGCAGCCATGATCAGAGCGCTATCCCTCATCCCAATTCCACGTGCTGACAAAGTGTTTTAATTGAGCATGGATTGGGCAGCGAGCCAAAGTGGCACGCAACCACGTCTATTTATATGTTTATTTATTCGAAAGCAAACAAACCCTCTTTGAGGAATAGCTAAGTCCGGTTGCAGGCAAAATTTCGCTACAAACGCAAAGAGACCTGCTTAAAGATAGCAAGAGATTCACAGCTCCCTAGATTAGACAACGAGAGATCACAACAAAAATTTCTCAATCGTACAAAAAACAGTTTGCTGCAGTTTCCTCGCTTGCAGTCAGCTTGAATTAGGAGAAAAGGGCCAGTCCTTCGGCTCCTCTCAATGGTGTTGAAGACGATTAGGATTTGCAG
>LRSR01010179.1:0-23989 GCA_001579985.1 Hypsibius dujardini | reverse complement strand
GGTCGTCAACAAACGAAGATCAAGGCTGAGCGGGCGAAGAATAACTGCGGTACACACACACAGTCATTCGTTCTAGTTGATCGACTTTCACCTGATAAACGAAACCCATAATCACTCATCCTCCTTTAATCGATCCATTTTTTTAATTGAAACATCTGAAAATGAAGTCGCTTCTTTTCCTTATACCTGCAATCTTCAGCCTAATTAATGGTGCATTGTTTGCGGACCCTCCGACCGCCTCTTCCATTAACGGCCTTGGTATATCCTGTCAAAGCACGAGAAATTGCCTGGCTCTCAAAAAAATTGTGGATACCTTACCGCCACTATTCGCCAACCTCTATGGTCAGGCAATTAGGAATGTACCGACGGACCGACGGCCTTTGATGTGCAGGTAACAAATTCCTCGTTATAGCCATACACCTAGATCGAGTGTTCGCCCAATGAGTTACGTAATGTCAAAATACCTTCGTTAAAAGCCTGAAATGTCTCCCTCATAAAATGCTGCAGTCGCAAATCTTATTTTATCTTGACAGGTCCCCCAAAAACATGTGGTTGTATCTTAGTAAAATTTTACTAGCGAAATCTTTTAATAAACATGCTGGCAATCAGATGATATATCTTTCCTTGGGTTTAAATCCACCGCAACCTTGAAGCGCACCGAAATGACGGAGTGTGATTCCAAAATACTCGCAATCAACTCATATAAAAAGATTTCTGGCGAGCATCAATGGTCGATTTATGTGTTTCACCTACCCAACAGCAAAATTAGATAAAAATCTTATATGCGATAAATTAAATCTTAACTTATTACAGGTTTTAATATTTTTGATAGTCAACAATTATGGTTCACCAAAGATACAGATGACAACTGTCAAATACATTTACGTCTCTAATATCTATGAAAAATGTATAAAGCTGATTACAATAAATAATAACAAAGAGTAAAGCACCCTTCAACCGTATGACTTAATGATTGCTCATATGTGTGTAACATTAAGTTATACATTTTTCCATTTTCTGTGCAGGGATCTTTCTACCATCAAAGCCTGTCAGGAACGCTACATGATGCGCTGCGATCCCGGCAGCCTCCAATCCGAAGTCAACAGCATCAACGGAATCCTTAAAAAATCCTGCCCGGCTCCCACCAACAACACCATCGTCCTTCTCCCTACTCCAGTCGCGGTACCACCGGCCCCCGTAGTGATTGTCATGCTCCCCTCGGCCCAAAACATCTCTGTGATTTCCCCAACCAACGCGACAAGCGGGGAAATCCCCGCCATGCCCAACCAAACCGTTCTGCTCATCCCCTCGAGCGAGGCAACAATTGCGCCTGTTGTGATCACCCCAATTGTCCTTCAACCTGTGGTAATAACCAACGACACTGCGAGGGAAGCTCGAAAAACAGACGAAATTACAACGGAAGCTACAGCAGTCCAGACAAGCACTGTTCCTATTGCTTTGCCTGTCGTGGTATCCTCAGTCAACAATGCAACTGTCGTGGAAGTACCAGCCGCGACAAACCTAACCATTGCGACAAACGAAACTATCGTTCCGGTTCTTCCGCTGACGAATCAGACATCACAACTTCACATTCTTACTGTGGAGGACCCTAGCTGGACCCTGCCTCCGATTGACCTTGGCAATGAGACAAATGCCCATAACATGACGGAGCATGATCACATGATGATGTTGACCAACGAAACAGTGCTTTCATCGACAAACGCAAACGTCACGGTGCAGCCCGTTCCGTTGTCTGTGACGGACAACAGAAAGATGGCCCTCACGCCGGTTGTTGCTGCCACACCGCATTCCGGCGGCCCTTCTTCTTCGAATGTGTACAGCAGACACGGCTGTGTCTCGGTGGTTGTTTTGCCTCTGGTAAGTTTACATGACGAACAATCATTCATCACGCTGCTGTGTGTTTCGGTGTGTCGGCAAAAAACCGGTTTCCATTCTTTTCGCTTTGTGTTGTAGAGCATCTACATTTACACTCTCACTTTCGGTTGAGAGAAGAACGTGGGCAAGAACTGTGTCTGGAATGTGTACGGAAGTAGAAACAGTAATTGTACAGCAAGAAGTTATTTTTGACCGAGAGGAACTGTCCCAGCTGTTGAATCACCCGGAATTTCTTTTTTACGTTGTGTCCGCCAACACTTCACCCACATCGAGTGGATTGCATGAGTTTCGTAACTAGACTTGCGGCTAGTTAGAATGAGAAGTATTTGTGTTTTCTGCAGGAGAAAAATAAACTATTCCGCGTTGAGGGCCATAGAATGCTTGAAAAAATTTCTGAGCGGTTGGGTTTGACGTTTTAATAGACAGAGAGATTAATACAAAAATAGACAGGCAGACAGACAGACAGACAGACAGGCGGTAAAAGAAGGTAGGCAAATAAACTGACTTACTGAGAAAAAACAGTTAGCCAAAGCAAAAGACCGGTAGAAAACGATTTTCCGAAACAGCAATAACTTGACAGACATATCACAGACTCGCATACAAGCATTCACGTAGTTGATACTGATACGGAAAGCCCGTCACCGAAGTATTCCAAAAAGTGCATTAAGCCGCATTTTAATCTTTATGTTTGCTTTCAGTTTTCTCAGGACGCTAAATGCGACATTTGACGTTTCTTCGTTATTCACTTATTCAGCATTGCATGAATTTGAGATATTATGCCTTTTCTATTTAACTAAGTAGACATATAAACATGCAGGCAAACAACAAACAAGCAAGCAGGCAGTCAGCCTAATAGACAGACAAACAGGCGAATAAACGGACAGATAAACAGATCCACAGTTAGATTAACAGACAGACAGACAAACAGACAGACAGGCAGTTAAACAGGCAGGCAGGCAGACGAATAGACAGACAGACAGGCAGAGGGACAAACATACAGACAGACAACACAAAACAGATAGGAAAAATTTAGACATGGCAGCAACACCCATTAGGAATATGGCTTATTAGCGGATCTGAGTAGCTGAGTAGTAAATTAAACTTAGCAATCTTGTTAATCTGGAAGCAATTCGGCAGTGCCGCTGAAATCGTTCGATCCTCTTCAAATTATTTTTAAGAAATTTATCAGAGACCTCTTTTGCAATTCAACCTTTTGAAAAATCATTTGCCCTTTTGAAATTTGAGACCTTCACGTACTTTTGTTATACACATGCCGCAAATGGAATCTGCAGAATAAAAAACCTCCAACAAAAGCGAAAAATACACGATCCTTAGTCTAGTGTCTATCTGGTTTCACGGTATATGAGACTGGATGTGGATGGGCCAGACAGTGGATGATTTTTGGTTTTAGAGAGCAGTACTGAATCAGCTCAAACCTAAAATGAGATAACGCATGAACATAGTTCGGATCTAACTGCGTAAGAGTACTACCCATTTGCCACAACAATGCAGGGATAGTCGATGATATTTATTGAACTGACTGGGATTGTCTTTGCAACTCCTCTATCCTTTCTAGTGACAATATTTGGTTTAGTACATAAAAACACTCACGCCCTGGCTACTCCTACCAGTTATCATTATTTGTGTTCACCAGATCCGGCATTTAACCAGATCACTAAAGAGCCGCTTCCTTCTCCGCTCCCCATTCGATGCGTCCACACAAACTGAATGTGTTATTGCCCTGTTGATGGTCAACAAACAACATTGATAAAACTCTTGCTTCAGATGAATATAAAGGCGGCGTTATAATAATATCTCCATTCTACATGCGGTACTGAAAATTTAGCTTCTGGTTTGATGGTTTTGTAATGTTGTTAGTTTTCTTTTAGTTTCTATTACTTTCTTTCAGAACAAAGAGTTTTTACAAATTTTGGGCTAGAGAGAGATCGAAAATGTTTACACTGTTTGGGGTATTCTTGTTGCTAATTGCTTTTTCGGGAGCCCGCGCGGCTGCTTCCAACAATGCGTCCAGGGAACTGTAAACCGAAGGCCTCTTCCCCGGTGTCCGAATCAGCAGCCGGTCCGACGTGACGGCCTACATCATGACGAACCACGTGACCAACTGGGGCCACTGGTCGGATTTTGAGTACTGCCCCCGCGGGTTTTTCGTGTCGGGGATGCAGTTGAAGGCGGAGGGCAAGCAATACGGCGGGGACGACACGGCTCTCAACGCAGTCCTCCTCATCTGCACCAAGGCCACCTTCCAAGGGCAGTATGTCATCACGGTGAAGGAAGGCCCGTGGGGTTACTGGCGTCGACATGTACGGTGCCCAGGTGTAGCGGTCGTGGTCAGCTTTAGGCACCGCGCGGAGGCTCCGCTAGGCCCTAGGAAGGACGACACAGCCACCAATGACGTGGAGATTAAATGTTCTGATGGCAAGGTAAGTCAATAGATTTATCAAATGATTGATTGATCGATTGATTGATTCAGTTTGAAGAACAGCCATTGGTCAAGTCAGTGAGGCTTTCTGATTTATATGTAACTGGGGCAACACTGCCTCAACCTAATTATAGTAAAACCATTGCTCCCTCTAGTGGCATGCTATTCATTTTTAATGCTCAGCAAGGGCAGTGAAATTTTGTTGTAGAGGGGTAACGGACTTTTCTCGAGGGAAGGGATGGTGAGGGACGGCTTGTGCCTTTGTGCAGGGAGGAGGGGCTATTTCGCTTTGGAATAAAAATACAAGTTGATTGGGTCATCCCTGTTCTGAATTTACCAAAAATAAAACAAAACTAGGGCTGATACATTTTCCCATTTGAAGGAAGGGGGCAAGTATTATTTTTGGTTTTTTTGTGGTGCAAACAGTACATCACACCCGTTTCTAGGTGTTTACGGGGAACGGGGAAACCTACGGAGATTGGCAATTGCGGCAGAGTTGCCCGTCCGGATCGGCGATCTGTGGACTCAGCGTGCAGATCGAAGGATCCCAAGGCAGAAAGGACGATACCGCGCTGAATAACATAAAAGTGGCCTGCTGTACCTACACTGGACCCAAGTAGTGGGGTAAATCAACAATATTTACCCTACGTCTTTTCATGGCTTTTATTTTGATAAGCTGCCCATTTTCCTGTGCCATTGTTTCAAGAAGGTTCTTGTTGTTCCGACATCATAACTGAAAGCGAATGTTTCGCGACTACATAAGTACTACACAGTGAACACATTTCAGAATGATTTAGCAAACCTGCAGATAAATAAATTTTCAATTTCGTTTGCGGAAGAATTCAGCAATGTCAAAATCCATATAGCCTATACACGTAGCAAATTCCTTGCACTAACCGAGTTGGCCATTTACCTAGATCGATGTATACATGTATACACATTGAACGGGTTAGATTGCTTAAATCGGTTATTGTAAGGTTTTGGCCACGCGTATATACCATATACCGTATATATCATATACTACCGAACTATATGCACATGTTAAAAAAAGGCCAATCTCTATGGCACGTAATTCGAATAAAGATCACTGGCTCTATGCGCTCATGTGAGATGCTGCGATTGGTCGACAGCATTGATCATAGCCCGCACTTAAGGCACGTCCTTCGATCAATCGATGCTCATCGACGGCAACAGACACACAGACACCCTTTCGCGCTCGTCCAAAACGGTGCGTCAAATTAAAAGACATCCTCGCTCCTTCAGGGCTCGGCTTTAATAAGTGTTAGGCGAAATAAAAAGACTTCTTCCTGAAAAGCAGCTAACGTTTTTCTTATAAATGGCTGCAATCACCATTCTTTTGAATTATGTTACATCTCAACAAAATATGAGATTGAATCTTACTTAATAAACTATTACTAAGAAATTTCTTTATTATACATGTTTGTACAGTTTGTACTCAGATTATACAGAGTATATTTTTGCTTGGCTTAAAATGAGCCTAAACATTAAGCAAACCGAAATTAAGGATTGCAATTCCAAAATAATTGCCGCCTCTCTTGTTACAAAACTTCACAACACTTATGCTTAGCAGTCGCAGATTGACCATCAGAACGAAGAAATGGTGCGAGGTAAAGGCCGTTAACCAAGCCGTTTTAGAAATCGGGACTTAACTAGGCCGGCAGGCCAACAAGTGGCGCATAAGTCGTTTTTGCGAAGTCAACCCGGGGAGATGGAACCGAAGTGGCGCCTCTACCGGACTGCTTGCCCACTTCTCCATTGAGATTCTTCCCTTCCTTTTTTTGTACCCAAATTCGAACGGTGAGGCTTAGGAACAAACTAAAATGGGTCAGAGAATTTTTTCGAATGTTTTCAAGCCATCTGCTATGGCATGGCAGCACTGTAGCGCCGAGAAATCAACGTTGAAAAAAACCGGCCTGGTTAAAGGCCTTTACCTCGTACAGATCAAGAAGTTATTATTATCGTCACACATTTAGAAAATAACTTTTTGCAGATTGGTCTTTATCGGACTATACCAATATTGGTGTGAAAACGGCTGAGGGATATGTCAATACACACGATAAAATATGCCATTATGGCGCTATTCCATTGAAACGTGTTAAGTATTGCGCCTCGCGTTCAATAAAACATTGGTTCAGGTTGAAACATCACACCGCGTCATCACATTCTTACAACACACTTGGTTTTCTTAAAATCGCTGAGTGCACCAAATAGGACCTAGAGTCGAACAATCAGTGGAGTAGTGACAGCCTGACAGGTTCTGTCACTGAGAGCCGGCATTGACAACCTAAACACAAACCCAAAATATTATTCCAAAACCGACCACCACATAATCCAGATAGAGAAGAAAGAATTTGACAGTATGTACCTTATTGACACGGTCGGGATTAGACAATGTTTCCGTGGGCGGTTATCCCGCATCTAATTCGACATCCGCGCTGCCAAAATCCGCTTTAACTTCGGCCTTCAAATCGCCGTACTCTTGACATTTTTTATCCCCAACCTCAAACAAATCCTTGAACATTTTTTGATGCGTAAGCAAACTTTCTGGATTGGCCTCCTTTTCTGCCCTCTTCAATTTCTCCCGTTCCTCCTTGATCTTGTGGTTGTGAATGGCAATTTCACAGGTCAGAACGAACGCGAGGAGTTGCCGGTAGTCGGTGTGTTCAACGCTCCCGTAGAGGACCGTCCTCGCAGCACACACCCCTGCTGTGAAGCAGCGACCAAACAAGGCGAGCAGATCCTCAGCCGACTGGAAGCCCGGATTCAGTCCAGCAATCGCTCCGCAGACCGCTCCCAGCAGCATCTGAAGCGGAATGTCTGAGTATTTTGCCATAGTACGTTTCTCCAGACCTTCCTCCATAAACTGGTTCGCCAGGTACGCTTTGGCGGCGGTGCCTACCCCGGACCCGACGGCCCCGGCCGTTAAGCAAGTCAGAATGGCTGCTGGCCCTGCCACCGGGATGCACAGCGAGCCCACAACGATGGCGCATGTCAGTACGCCGTTGACTTGACGGAAGAATGATGCCTTGGCCATCTCCCTGCGACCGCGACAGCAGTAGTAGATGCCCATCACGAGCCCCACTCCCGGTGTGTACTGGGCAATACGCACACAGGCTTGTAAAATTCGTGTGCCGACGGAGCTCTTTTGCACGACATCATGGAGCTGTTTGAGGATGTCTGGGGAGCCTGCAATATCCCAAGTCGTAATTTCTTCGATAATCGCCTTCACTCGTTCCATGAGCTGGTCAAAGTCAAGGGTCACATCGACGTGAGGCAGCCCATATTTCCCGGGTTTCTTGAATGCGCCGGGTGCCATCACAATTTTCTATTACGTAGCAGTGCGAGGAGTTTTCTGTAGGACGCAATAAAGAATTATGTTGTAAACATATCAGAATCATGCGCAAGCGTGATCATCGCTTCTGTTAAAAAATCGGTGGACTGCGCGCGCATAAAGAAAGCAATACATGATATGAATACACAAGACTCACCTTCTGATTTGATTCCCGATATACAACTAGGATATTGGTGATTGCAGTACCAAATGCGTAATTGACCGAACCACGCGGGTCACGAATTTAAAAGAAATGAGAAAGTTTATGAAAGGAAAGTTTGATTTCCGACAGGTTTGTTATATACCGGAAAGTTCGAGCAAAGGTAAGTTTGAGCTCCGATGGGCATATTATACAGAAGGGTGAGCCAGCGAAGTTGGGACAGCTCGAGTCTGCGCCATGAATTGTCCGAGTCATTTGTAATTAAAAGCCCATGATTACCTCTACCAGAAAAAATAAGTTGATGAGGAGTTTGAACTTCTAAATAATTTTAAAATTAACTTTAGCCGACCGGGGTGAGAAAAATGCATAAAAATTTCAACAGTAAAATCAGAAATCAGCTTGCTCGGGAGCATTTTTTGTACGTTTCCTCTTTAATTACTGTACTGCTATCATTTCATTTTTGTTCCGGCAGCTGTTATCCTTATAAAAACCTTCTTATATTGAAAACATTGGTAAAATGGACAGTGATCAAGCGCTATTCGGCAAAAGGCCCATTTCGATACTGGAGGGTGATCATTAACCAAACAGCAGTACACTAAAAAAAGTTCCGTTTTCAATCCAATTTCAATAACGTGTTCAGTGGGAGGTCCAGAATCCGATTCTTTCAGATGCAAATCAATGAACTGCCAAATGAGACTTTTGTTTGAGCTTTTCTTAATAAAGATGGCATCAGAGCCTGGTATTTGTTAGCCCGGATTTCTCAAACTTCAACATTATTTCTTTTAGTGTTCCCTTAAACATTAGTTATTTGAACACTTGTAAATTGAATGCCTTCATACGGATCTCGCATCAAAAAGCTTTTTTGCAAAATTCAACCATTCTGTGTAATCCAAACGGCGAAAACCTGGAGCGCCATGAAAAATATGCTTTGAAAAAGTGCCGTCTGGCAATTTATTTCCTTTCGGTCTTTCTACACAAATGTCCCCGTTTTTTTCACCAGGTTCATGTTCAGACAATGTTTTGCTTCATCTAGCACTAGCTAAGTAGGCAGAGACTGCTATCTGTTGCAAACTAATCGACATTTTGTTTCCGTGCATTCAAAATGGCCCGCCTGTCTGCTGTGGCTTTCCATCTTGAGTGCGCACCAGCTGAATTTTTCGCGGATTATTAAAATATCCCGGTATTACAAAATAGGGTTGTATGTTTGGGCGGAGCTTCAAATGAAACGGAGACATATCCGTCGTAATAAACTATTGCCCGTTTTGAATGGAGAAAAAATTACTACCGTAATTTCAAATCTAATTTGTTTTTTGACGTTCGCAAGAGAATATAAATGCAGAGGTGTTTTCCAAAATTCGAAAGATTTGAAGTATCACTACCTGAGCATGGTGGCGATAGGTGCGGTATTCGTGCAAGTGCAGTTGTGTTCAGCTATGTTCATCTATTGGACCACCAAGCGTCGTCTGGCGGAGTATACAGAATGCCCCTCTATCCCGTTAGCTCATAGCGGGACGGAGGTTGAGCAAGCATGACCATGGCTAGCGGATACGCGGGACCTCAGCATTCGGGGCTTTCGGGCCGCGAGTATTTATTGTACATGGACGATAATCAAGATTGTTAATTCAACTTGGAACTGCAATTCCGATGAAGGACACCCGTTGAGTCATAGTATACGTACGCATCACCCACTAGTGATGGCTGGGATACCGATAGAAAATGTGGACGTTTGTTTGCGGTGGTGTCGTGGCTGTTAGACGAGTGCGAGCGTCCCCGCCGCAATATTCACGTAGGCGTGGTATTGCCTGCGGTTTTTCAGCATGGCACACGTCAGTATCGAGACGTGGGTCGAGGTTCGTCGATTGCGGGATTTCTTCCTTCCACCGTCCCATTTCGTTTCTTCACGTCACGAGTAAACTTGTCCTAGGTTGTAAATAAGGTCAACACGGCCAAATAACTTTAATATAGCATTCTCATAACTTGTTCGAAGTTTTGTTGGTGCTCTGTATTGGATCATAAAGTCTTTCTTGAGTAGTGATATCATGCAAATCAAATAATTAGAAGTCATAAAATGGCGCGGACCTGCGGCTTGTGCATTGTTCAAAAATCCGCAGTCAGTTGATCCAGATACTTTAATTGAGGATATTGAGTATGTTTTAGCCCCGATCGAGTACGTGCGCAGGACGTGGCAGTTTCCTATGTGCTGGAACTAAGTTATTATTATTGTAACCTCCTTGACGCTAACCGTAATGACAGCGGACAGTTTTCTGTCGGAATTATTTGCACAGTCGGCCATAGGACCTATCAAATTTTAGTGCACAATGCAATTAGGATCCCATTTGTACAATTAACATACCTACTATATATTCTGATTTGTGCGGCTCTATACCTATTGATCGAGGCGATCGACTATAAATTGTGAATCAGATGACTGTTCGAATATAGCGATATGTTTAGGAGAGGCTGTAAGAATCATTGGCTTGACATATTAAATAAAAGTATAGGTGAACCACAAACAAGCATGGAAACACCGCAAAAACTGGAGAACTGGGATGACAAAATGGGTACGCTGCTGCTGATGATACTGAGTTGTGAAGATCTTGAATGGAGAAGAAGTTGCCCAAGTGAGGGGCTAATCTCCTCGTAAATGGCCAGAAAATATGTACTAAAAGCCAAACTACCGAAAATGGACGGTCGCAAGCACGCAGCTGCAAAAGGCCGTATGAAAAAAAGAAAGAAAATAGATTAACCGACGTCTAAGACGGTTAACAGAACGGCCGTCTAGGTGGTCGGAAATGTGGGGGACGTAATCGAGCGGGAAGGCGGATGCCGCATGTGCCATCCGGGTTCATTGACATCATCGGTTTTTCAACCCAGCCGATCGGGCCTTTTTCATTGGTCGATTGATTGATGTATCCGGAATTGATACCGGATTCGGTTGATTGGTTGATTGGTGTTCTCGCCCAGTGACGATAATTTTATCGCAATCTGTCTCGTTACTTTCGCCCGGCTCGAGTCTCTTTATCCTGTCTCCATTACTTGGTCCTTGCTATAATTGCTATGTTTTTGTATTAAGGCTATTTGTGTGCGGTCGCCCCAGTCTGTCGTTCCGAATGATGTTCTGACTCATTCAGAAGAGCTGTGTTGCCCTGTTGACGTGCTGTTGTGTATGTGAAAGTGGAGCGTTGCCGATGATTCCCCAAGACGTACACCCCCCCCCCTATGAGCACTCCGCAAATAACCCAAAAAATTGATTCAAGAGCCATGCACAACCGAGTCGAGTGCTAGTTCCAGGCTTCCATGCATCTCATCCGCGGCACTGTAATTTCGTTATCGTGGTCTTCTGGTCTCCTTCATGTACTACGTTTTTTTAACTTTCCTTTTGACAGTTTTTGTGCTCTTCTTCATCTCTTAGGTTTTGTTATTCTATTATTGACTATATTGAAGAGGATAAAACATTCATCCAACCCCTAGTCTTCAGAAATCTCACTTTAAATAGAATTCTCACTTTAAATAGCGCTCCCGTTGAGTTGAGCCAACAACTGCACGAGCATGCCTCCCGAAGAGCACTCCCCTCACGACGGTTGCCTCCACAAGCTGTGCGGGCGCATTCGTAAACTTCCAGTTCTGTTGATTCCTGGGCTACTGCAAGCTATAGCTGGCTTGGCGACCTTTGAATACAGCTACATGATAGTCAAACATACAGGTAGGCTGGGGCATTCACTCCATACACGACACCTGTTCGATCGGGTTTATTTTAGCAGCCATGTCTGACACTATTGCTGAGAGTTAAAAGAAGCTGCATGCAAATGCATCTGAAAAGTAGCCACCGTCACGTTAATGAATATTCGCTGGCTTGAATTGGTCGTTTGACTACTCCCTGCTACTAATTATTTGCCCTAGAATATTCTACAGAGAGAATTTAAGTGGAGAAAAGTGTTGACACATAACGAACTCAGATATGGGTACGTTTTTTTATGTGGTATTTGAGTTATCTGTGTTATGAAAAATAGTATTAGTTGTTTGATGAGTCGCCCGTTGTTGCAGTGCCAAAAAATGCTCCGTAAACAGTTATTTAAAAAGGTACTTTTTCCCATAATCTGGCCATTTAGGATCACACTTTGGAAATTGGTTTTTTTGAAAAGGATCAAAATTTAATTCTCAAAAAAAGCTTACCGTTAAGGGATGCAATTACGATGGGGAAACAAAAAAGCCTGAATTTTGCTAGTCCACGGATTTAATAAAAAAGCTACCCTTCAGGGTAGGCCATTGAAGAAAGGGGTGGCCCCCCATATACAGTATAGGTCTTTGCTGGATACCCTGCAGATTTCAGTTTGTCTTCTTCATCTATGGCATGTTTACCTTGAATTTCTCTTCGGTTTTCAGATTTCTTCAACTTATCAATATACTCGATCTTCTTCATGATCCTTAGCGGAACCTCCGGTGTCCTTGCAGCTTGCTGTACCCAGCGCCGATTAGGCGGCGCACTGGGCCGGCTTTCCCTACAAGAGTACCAACGTAAATCGTCGAACAACCTCCTTCACTACCGCAGCCTGCTTCTCGTCGGCACTGCACTATCCTTTGCTTTCTTCGTCCAAGGCTGTTACTTTCTGATTGATTCACAAATTCACCAGGAACAAGCAGACAATGTCGAACCCTTATCCGAAATAATTTATCACGAGAGCCACCCGCGCGATTACTGGATTTACAATCCTTGGTCAGGCTACGATGACGTTTTTTTCCCTATCGATGTGAAATATCATTACATCAGCATGGTGGTGGTAGGCGCAGTGTTCGTCCAGGTGCTCTTGTTTTCGGCTATTTTCATCCATCGAATCGCGAAACGTCGTTTGGCGGAGCTCGATGCGCGAACATCGGTCGACCAGTTCGGCAGTGGAAGATTTGGCTAATTCTCATTCGAATTTTCACTCTAATTCTCATTCTCATTCTAATTCTAATATACTTCTTAAATTACATAGTTAAGGCTTCTGGTAAGTATTTCAGTTATATTTTGTATTGAATTCATAATTGTTTAGCGTTAGTATGTAATTGTGTAACTATGAGAATGCGTAACTGTAATCAGGTCCAAATGAAGAATGACGTAAATATGAGGTTGCTGAACTTGCTAGAACCAAATTGTCTAAAGCTCTTGGACCCATGATGGAAATTTGTATTTTTTTGTCAGCACTTATATGAACACATGAAGGTTATTAACGCAACTATTACTAGTATTAGTAACGCACTCAATACTTCGTCATAAAAAGCTCAACTTACCTGGGTGATATGCGACATTGTGCCATGATCGCTCAATATAAAACGAAAAAATTCTGCACGCGCACCTAAACATTGGCACTTTACTGGGTATCGAGAATATAAAGGTTTTAAGGGAATTTCATAATCAAGAGATTTCGAATTTCGATTATAGATGATCACTATAAATCAATTAGTTTATTTACCATAGAATATTAATGTACGAAAGCTCAGTTTTTTAACATGTTAGTCCTGACTACATCCCGTGTGTACGAGTTTAACTGTGCAACTGTACTTGTGTCCAATACAGTACCGATAATTATATCTTATGCCAATGTATCTATTTCTTAAGTTCGTCCCTGTACTACCTTAATCACAGACTGCCGTTCTCGCTCCCATAATTTTTTGTTTGTTTGTTGAATATGGCAGTGCTTTGCCAAATGAAATTGTAAAAGCCCGGGAAATTATGCACTACATTTATAAACAAATAAAACTATAAGGGTGTATAATGCGCAGTTAGATGTATTCTATCATGAAACTCGCCTTTGTGCGAGTATTTATGTATAACTATAGAAATGAAATGTTGTACCAAAAGTTCGAAACCACATTACTTTACGTAGCGTTTTTAGTTTGAGGATAAAATTTATTTTACATAAAAATATGACGGTTTGCAAACATGGCACATCCATAACTTTAAGTAACTTTTTCTTATAAAGATCACTGCAGTTTGAGACCCCAATGAATTATCTTACAAATTG
This sequence comes from Hypsibius dujardini, assembly GCA_001579985.1. Taxonomy (NCBI): domain Eukaryota; kingdom Metazoa; phylum Tardigrada; class Eutardigrada; order Parachela; family Hypsibiidae; genus Hypsibius; species Hypsibius dujardini. The sequence goes on along the minus strand of LRSR01010179.1, from coordinate 10,136 downwards.
CCCGTCCAGATAATTTATAGTCACTTTCCACTTTGAAAATTCGTCTGTTAGCGCACTGATGATCAACGATGTGCTAGCCTTTGCACTACAACAAGAAAATTGCAGTCAGTATGACAACCATCTCTCCTTTAGAATTGGCCCAACTTGACTGAGTAAAGTTTAAATTATTCAAATCTGTGCTGAAATGAAATTTCTCTGAAATTTCTCAGATCAGAGCTCGTTTGCAGATGAAATTTGTTGCAAAAATCTATGTAGTCCACTATTTTAAAAATAAAATTCAGGGAAAGTGGCGTTCCGGCTACCATTCCGTTCCCTTGTAAGTATTATTGGGTAATATAAATATAACAATACAAGTTTACAATTTACAATATTTGCTGAGTGACGTAAAAATGGCGAAACATGCAGCATAAATGAGTTGGGGGTCTATATGCTGTACACAACGTTGGAAAGGCGGCTGCTCGCTTAAAAATTTGAAAGGCATTGCGGAAAGTCAATGGATAATTCGAAGTTGATAAACCCTGTTGGGCTGTCAGGGCGTCCAGCTAGTCGGCCAACCCCATGGCTTGCGACCTGACCGAACAGTTGACGAGCCATCCCACAAAATGACAGACCATCCCAAAAGCTTAGGAACATGCGGAAACTGGCGTCTTATCCGTGCGGCTGTTGGACTGTTACCGAAGGCTGGCAACCCGGCATGCTTATCCAAGACCAACGAGAAGGTTGGACGGGTAGGCGGACTCTCAGCTAGTAGGCCAACCTACCAGTTGTACCAAAAATTATCCAGTTTGTCAACGGGTCGCTCAGAAGCAAGCATGCCTATCAAAAGGCAGATGAATATCCCGGACTTCAGGCAGACTTCTTTTCAGCTTTAGCATAACCATTTTGTAGTAAGGATAAACATTCGGAAAGCTAGTAAAGAGACAGAACGAGATATTCAGATGATTGATTCAATGTCCCAAAAGCTCAGTTGTTTGAGAGAAACATCTTCTACGACGGCTTTGGGACGGTCTGGTCGCCTTCTAGATTTACGGAATTATGACGGGGTGGTAATTCAACCTTTCATTTAACTGGCAAGCCTTGCGGACGTCACGATAGTCCTCTTGGAGGTCCGCAAGCCATCCGAGAAACCTGCCTTCGTGGCAATCACTCCACTAGGTTAACGGAAATCTGAAAATGTATAGATTTGCCCGAACGATTAACAGGCAGGCTTTCTGACGCTCTTATGGCAAAGTTCGCATAGTAGGGCAACCCCATTAACTTCCGGTGCCAAAATACCTCCGAGCAGTCCGTCCGTCAGGCAGGCAGTCCACGACAAGAGCGGTCAGAAAGTTTCTGGACTTACAGACAATCCGTAATACTATGGAAAAGCACGACTATGTTTGCTGACAATAGGCCAGCTCTGCGGGTATTCCATTTAACCATCGTCGTCCATCATTTTCGGTAGTTTGGCTCTTACTGGGGAAGTAGGAATATGCTCACGCTCAATAAAATATTGAAAATTACTTGAAAAAATATAATTTCGAGAACCAATCATTCGGTAACGCTGGTTTTAAAACTTGGCATTATCGTACAATGTGCTGGGGGCCACTACGCTGTTTCCTTTTATATTTTTTTAAGGTGTTCCGGTTAGACAAAACAATACTCACTTTTTTATTATGTTGGAGGTTTCTGGTAAATTTTAAAAACAAGTTCACGTTCAGTAACATACTGAAAAGCACTTAAAAAAAATAAAATTTGGATAACGTTGTCAAACAATCAATCAATCAAACGCCGGCATATAGCACAAACTGGCAGAGGTTCTTTTTTCTTCCTCGTTTTTTTCTGAACCTGCAAATGTATTTGCACCGACGAGACCCCTATGAAAAATAATGATATATTAACAAGTATCAGCAAAAAAACCCCTCTCTAAGAGCGAGGGGAAACCTTCGCCACTTCCCTAGTAAGAGCCAAACTACCGAAAATGGACGGTCGCAGGCACGCCATTGGCAGAGAGTCCTACAAAAAGAATAGACTAACCGACGTCACAGACGGTCCGCGGAACGGCCGTCTAGGTGGTTGGAAATGTAGAGTGTGTTATCCAGCGGGAAGGCGGATGCCGCATGTGCCATCTTCCTTGATTGACATCTTCGGTTATTCAACCCAGCAGCTCGGGCCCTTTTCATTGGTCGATTGATTGATGTGTCCGGAAGTGATACCTGATTTGGGTACGGTTGATTGGTTGATTGATGTTCTTACCAAGTGAGGACTGCATTGAGTCGCTTACCGTCAGTCTTCGCAATGCTTACACTTTCTTCGGTGCCGGTAACGAGTTGGCTATAGCTCCGCCTATCTTCAGTGAGTCTGCCTGGGGTAATGTTTCTGTATGAACGTATGCCAGACCGAGTGGGGACTGGAGAGTACGGGATGCCGAGTAAAACAAGCGGTTGTGTTACAAATTCTCATCGCAGTCTGTCTCGTTACTTTCGCCTGGCTCCCTGGGCACAAAAGTGGTCATATTATGACGCTTAGCCGATTTAAACCATCTAGCTCGTCCAGTGCATGGTTGTACACACTGCCCGAGTTAAATGGCTGAACTCGATTAACCGCTATACTTCTGTATTAAAGCCATTTGTGTGCGGTTGCCCCAGTCAGTGTTCCGAATGATGTTATGACTCATTCAGAAGAACGGTGTTGCCCTATTGACGTGCTGTTGTGTGTGAAATTGAAGCGTTGTCGATGGTTCACCCAGACGTACTCTCCCCCCCCCCCAAATGCGCACTCCGCAGATAACTCAAAAAATCGATTCAAGAGCTGTGCACACCCGAGTCGCGTGCTATCCCCCAGGCTTCCATGCATCATTAGCACAACACGTTGCACTGTAACTTCGTAACCGTTGTCTTCTGGTCTCTCTCAAGTACTACGTTTTTTTACTTTCCATCCAACAGTTTTCATGTTCTTCATTATTTCTCAGTTTTTGTTATTTCAAGTATTGACTATATTGAAGAGGATAAAACATTCATCCAACTCCTAGTCTTCAGAAGTCCCCCATTCTCACTTTAAATAGCGCTCCCGTTGAGTTGAGCCAACAACTGCACGAGCATGCCTTCCGAAGAGCACTCCCCTCACGACGGTTGCCTCCAAAAGCTACGCAGGCGCATTCGTAAACTTCCAGTTCTGTTGATTCCTGGGCTACTGCAAGCTATAGCTGGCTTGGCGACCTTTGAATACAGCTATATGATAGTCAAACATACAGGTAGGCTGAGGCATTCACTCCATACACCACAGCTGTTTGATCTTGTAGGTCTGACACTTTTGCACGTAAAAATTTACTTAAAGAAGAAATGTTTCTCGTAATCTGGCCATTCAGGACCACACTTTGGGAACTGTTTTTTTTTAAGGATCAACATTTCAGTTCTCAAATGAAGCCTACCATTAAGGAATGCAATCACGATGGGGAAACAAAAAAGCCTGAATTTTGCTGATCCACGGATTCAATAAAATTATAGACTCAAATAAAAAAATCCAAAAAGTTATTTGGTGGGTGGCCCCCCATATATAGGTCTTTGCTGGATAGCCTGCAGATTTCAGTTTGTGTTCTTCATCTATGGCAAGTTTACCTTGATTTTCTCTTTGATTTTCAGATTTCTTCAACTTATCAATATACTCGATCTTCTTCATGATCCTTAGTGGAACCTCCGGCGTCCTTGCAGCTTGCTGTACCCAGCGCCGATTAGGCGGCGCACTGAGCCGGCTTTCCCTACAAGAGTACCAACGTAAATCGTCGAACAACCTCCTTCACTACCGCAGCCTGCTTCTCGTCGGCACTGCACTATCCTTTGCTTTCTTCGTCCAAGGCTGCTACTTTCTGATTGATTCACAAATTCACCAGCAACAAGCAGACAATGTCGAACCCTTATCCGAAATAATTTATCACGAGAGCCACCCGCGCAATTACTGGATTTACAATCCCTGGTCAGGCTACGATGATGTTTTTTTCCCTATCGATGTGAAATATCATTACATCAGCATGGTGGTGGTAGGCGCAGTGTTCGTCCAGGTGCTCTTGTTTTCGGCTATTTTCATCCATCGAATTGCGAAACGTCGTTTGGCGGAGCTCGATGCGCAAACATTGGGAGACCAGTTAGCCGACGGTGGGACGGACTGCCCTACAAGCAGGATCATGACCGGACTCAATGAAGGGACCCGCGGAAATGGTTCCTCATCATCGGAGTTCTCGGGACATCGAGCAACGACAACAATGGAGACCGCGGACCTTAATTCGAGGAACCATGCCGATGGGAATGGTCGAGGGTTGAACCAGAGCGAATACAGCCCCCTAGTACTGTTCGGATCCCCTTCCGAGAATACGCACGTTTATTCAGGACACAGAATAGCCGCAAACGGCGATGCTGCAGCTGCTGCACGAGCGCCGGATTTGCCACCATGCTATTCCGCGGTCGTAGACTCGACGGCTCTTCCACTGACCGCGACCAGAGGGTATTCCGAATTGGGTCTTGAGAAGAAGTTTCCACCAACGTAACCTTCCGGACTTCTACGTCTTATCATGGGTTGCAATAATGGTATTGGTTTAGCATGGTACTGCAGCGGTTGATCCGCCTGCCACCACAAATAGCAGCTTCTTCACCCGCAAACATATTTGGTGCCTGATGATATACGGTAGACGACCTGACTACCATGAAAAGGGCAACTCGGCTGAATTTTTTTGACGGAGCTTCGCACTGACTGCATCGACGGTGATCGTCACTGAAAAGGCGATTGCGAACTTTCGCTTCAATTGGGACTATTGACAGATGGCTAAGAGCAATCATTGTGTATTAACTCGTTGTTGTTGCTTTGGCTCACGTTCCGGGAATGGGCACATGGTAACGGTTTCCGAGCCTGTGACTCGAAAGCTTCCAGATTGGATTAAGAGGTCGCTCAAATCTAAGAGGATTTTATGTTATTTTGTTAGCGTCTTTTTTGCGTATTTAAATCAAATCCATAAGAACCAAGAAATGTTATTATGTTTTTGTCACGACCCAGGCAAATACCTTTGGATGGACGAAAGTAAATAACTGTATTAAATGTGATCGACAGGAAAGAATAGTGGATAGAGGTGGACAAACACAATGAAAGCATACCTTATTACTGTCATCAAGTACAAATGCAGAGATATATTATCTGTACAAGGAGTCTGGCTATTCTTAGCCTACCCGTTTCTTAGCCGAAAACGAGCCATTAGCAACACCAGCACAGTGCCAAGGCCCCTTTATAGTCTGGAAGAAATGCTCTCATGAGAGGAAAAACCTTCGTCCAGCGTACAATCGTGCGAGTATAAACAGCTCCTCCAGGCTTGCGAATCCCACGGACCATAAACAGGTTCGGGCGATCGCGCGTGAGATGTCAAATGAGATCGCGTACGCGATGTTTTTCAAATCGCTTGCCGAGCTATTTCCAAACGTCTCACGGCCGGATTTCTGTACACAACCAATGCCTCCCAGCTTTTATCTATTAGGAAGCCATATTTTTAAGTTTTCCCACCCATTTTCTAATTCAAAATTAATTAAAAGTGCTTTTTTGGATCTTTTTATTTGGTTTTTCTCGTCGACAATTGAGCGGGACTAGTTGGATTTGGCCTTTGGGGAAGATCAACAGGGGACTCCCAACTGTATGAGATTTTGCTCCATATCAGCGGCACACCGACGATGTGTCCCCCGACATGCTGTTCTCCCGACATTCTGTCCATTTTATGTGTCCCGCCCGACTCTATGTCTCCAGACATTGTGGCCGTAGACATTCTATCCTCGCAGACATTAGGGCCAGATGGAGAAACTGTTCCCAGACATTCTGTTCAGGTGGAGAGACCGCCCCAGGTATTCTGTGTCCGAAAGACACATTGTCAGAAGGACACAATGTCTGACGGACAGGACACAATGTCGTGCGGGCACAACATCCAACGGATACAATTTTGAGAACACAATGTCTAGGGACACAACGTCTGCGCACCATAACGACAACGGCAACTAAAAATATAATTTGCCTGATCAACTGAGAAATTCTCAAAAGGAAGTGATAATTGCGGGGCGGATTCGCGTTTTCCAAAAAAATGAATCTTGAGTTCTGCTGGACTCTTGCTTCAGTGGACGTTGAAGGCATCAAAATCTGTAGTTTTTTTTGGAAAGCAAATGCAGTTGGCGGAATTAATATAATGGAAATTCGCTATAGTGCCGTTTTTCAAATTGTGAAATAGGGTGTTCTCCTCCTTCCCCCCTCCTATAGCATGTGTTGGATAGCACACTAATGCTTACTTTGATTAAACAACTACATATACATCTTCATATCCACTTTCGCTTGCAGATCATTTCAACCTTACGATATATACAATGTTTTTCATCACACTGACCGGAGCCATTGGCGTTATCTCATCCTTCAGTAGCCAACGTTGGATTGGCGACACAACGAACCTTCTGACGTTACAGGAGTACCAACGTATATTGTCTCACAACCTCCTCCAATACCGTACTCTGCTGTTCGTCGGTGCTCTACTATCGTTGGCTTCCTTCCTCCAAGGCTGCTATCGTCTAACTGATGCCTAAATTTACCCGTCCCAATCAGGCAGCGTAAACACATGGGCCGAAATAGCGGACCATGAGATTGCCCCGAATGATTGCTGGATTTACCGTTCATGATCTGGCTTCCCAGACGTGACTTACCTTACCGATTTTAAATATCATTACTTCAGCATGGTGGCGGTAGGTTCTGTAAACGTTCTGTTGCAGTTTTGCTCTCCATATTTATCCATCGGAAAGCACAATGTCGTTCAGCGAAGCTCGAAGCGCGATCATCGGTAAACCAGTCAGCCCATGACGGGCGGATTTTTCTAAAAGCAGGCCCACGGCGACACTCGATAAAAGGATTAGCGGAAATGGTCTCTCACCATTTGGATTATTGGCTCGGCAAGCAATGACAAAAACAATCGACTCCGCGGACCCAGTTCGGAGCAACCATCCCGTTGGGAAGAGTCTATGGTTGGGCCAGACTTAGTACAGCCCCTGAGCACTGCCCGGATCCCCTTCGGAGAATGTACACATTTACTCGGGTACAGAATAACTACATACGGTGGTGCTGTCGCTGTTACACGAGCATCAAACTTGCTACAACTTAGCTAGCTTGCGCTCAAGTGCAGGTAATTGAGTATGTAGAAGATGAGAATCATCAAGGAACGGCATGTACGCGCCAGTCCTAGTTCTTCGCTCCAAAGGTCAGGTTGCCTCCCTTTTTGGTCAAGAACCTTTCGCCGATAGCCTCACTATTCTCCTGTGGAACACTGATTCGGGCACGGAGTTCCGCGGCCTTTGATCGTGTTAATCATTTTCAGCGTTCCAGTCACCACACCGACCCCACGAAACGCATCGAGGTTTACCCACACCAGCTGTAACAGAAATGAGCGTGAATCGATCGAAGAAATGCATAATAAAGGATTCACACCGAAAATGTATGTTTTCAATCGGTTTTTATTTTAAAGGACGAAAGCGTATATTTTATTATTTATTATTATTATCTTAGCAGCATTTTTCGCATCACCGCACTGGGGATAGCAAAACTACACTAAGCTATTTTACATTCATTTGCTTGGAAAAAGCAAATACTGCGGCTTCGTAATTGGCAGTTCGTTCGTTCAGGCAAATGTAAACAGCAACAGCACTACCAGTATGCGTGCATACCCACAAAAAGGAACGAAATTAGCTCCAATGGATTCATCAGTAGGAGGCAAAGTTTGTATTTCGGCTGACCCTTCAATTGGTCGATAAATCGGCTCACTCATGCGTTTCTTTTTGATGGCAGCTGCTTGATTGTTTGATTTCCACAAGCGCTATAGTATACAAGGATATAGTACAGCAAATCCAACAATCAAGCACCTACCATCAAAGACAAATCCTTGAGTGAGCCGATTGATCGACCAATTGGAGGGTGAGCCGAAACACACACTATACCTCATACATTTTTATATCCGATTTAATGGAAAAGTGACCAAGGAGAGGGTCCTTCATCTAAAAGCAGGGACACAAGCAATCACAAAACCTCTCATGAAACTATGACGCGGAAGGGATTCGTTCGAAGCAAGCGCAAAACTTTTGTCCGCCGTTTCGGGTAACCTTCTTCCCTTCTTCCGTGGAGTCCCACAGCTTCTCCACCACAGGGTCTGTAGCCTATATAAATCAGGGGTCAAATTAATTAATTAATTAATTCGAGTTCTCGTTGGTCGTTCAATTGTTCCTGAATAATAATATTAGTGTTTTATGCAATAACAAAACTAAAGACTAAACATATTTATTGATACTAAGAATGTTATCCTCAATGGATAATATGTGTATGTCGATGGCGATAGAATAATGTAATACATAACATTAAAAAACATTGTATAAAAATATTAAAAAACAATGTTGACAACATGCTGTAATACGGTGCATAATATTAAGTAATAATGCTTTAAAATTAGAGGAAATTGATATTAAAAAAATGATGTAATATGGATTTATTCAACCACTGTCAATAACTTGAATATTTTCTGGAGACATTCAACTAGTACTAGCTAGTCTAACACTAACCATTTCCTCAGCTGAGAGCCTCCGGAATAATCGGTGCTCCTGAAAATGTTTCGCCATCCAGATGTGGACTTCCTCGACATCGGTGATAGTATATACGATACCCTGGGCAGACAACAAAAAACCAAAATAAGAAGAAGGTACGTTTGAATGGGGATAGCATAATGAGCAGACAATTAACTTACGCCTTCCCGAAGGGCAAAGGCGTATTCCGAGATGAGAGTCGGACTAACTATTCGCCACTTCTGCTTGCTCTTCTTGAAGTGTGGGTCAGGAAACAAAAAGAACATCTTCGATAACTGCAAAGAAAAACCGCGAGTGACCAAGACAACGCCGGCAGCATAAACACCGACAACTAACAAAAGGCAACAAAAGACGTAACAGATAATGATAAAACCGGTGAGCGTTGATACCGATACGTAGACTCGCTTACAAGTTACTATGTATCCCATCGTCAGGGTGAGGTCGGCAGATACTCACATAGAAAGACAGACAGCGTCACACAAATCCAGAGACAGACAGGCACACAGACAAACAAGCAGATAAGCAGGCAGGCAGGCAGGCAGGCAGGCAGGCAGGCAGGCAGGCAGGCAGGCAGACAGACAGACAGACAAGAGAAAAGCCAGCAGCTATCCAACCCGGTATACACCTAGGACGGAATCAGTGGCAAGCACAGGACTTACTTGAGCTTTCCGAAAGTAATTGGGAAGGTATTTCATGGCGTTGGTCTGAACGACGGAAATGTTCTGGTACTGCCCGGGATGGAGAGTGCGTAGTGCTTCAATTTTTTGCCTGACGTATGCAGACACTTTCTGTCGGATCTCCATGCCGATCATCAGTTTGTCCGGAAACATCGTCGCAAGATTCACTGTCAAAAAGAGCACAAAATCAAAATGAACAATTTTACCCCATAAATCACACGAGATCCGAACCATAGCGAAGAAAAAACCATCCACCAGTTTACGATTACCCATCCAATCCAACAAGCAAGCCTTGACATGCGTGTTAAACCAATTAGCAACCAACTCAAACCCAGCAGCCAATCAACCGATCAATCAACCGTTCCCATTGGGCAACACACTTACTCAAAAGTCCTCCGTATCCGCAACCAACATCGGCAAACTCTACCAATCCCGGCTGTGAGGGATACGCGGGATAGAAAACTTTCCAATCAATATGGTTCGGCGACACAGGACTGCAAGAATCAATCAAACAGAATGAATTACTAACTGAATCAAGAAAATCTTCATTCTTCGCTGAGGTCCACGCCGAATGTCCCTCTTCCCGAAGGCCGAAGCCCGAATCTGCACTTATTCTCTCAATTGAGAAGCCACTCACTGATCAAATTCATTGTTGGCGAGGGGATTGCAGTGTGCGCGTTGTCGAAAATACCGCTTCTGCGGAAGCTCTTTTTCCTCCGTCTTCGGCTCCGCGGCAACTTCCATCCTAACAATTGCTGCTCCTCCAACTATATCCTTCCGGGTCCTTTCCCCGAAATCTAAGACACACTCGCGCACTTCTTAATTAATTAGTTTATCGGACCACTACCAA
>LRSR01010178.1:0-24987 GCA_001579985.1 Hypsibius dujardini | reverse complement strand
TTCACAAGTCAAGATCCTTGATCGCCTCTGGAACAGTCTGCCACTCCGTAGCATTCGTACCAGTGTGTCTCGTAGAAAGCACACGACGTGACAATTTCATTCCTTCGCGACAAATCGAAGAATTTCTTTACCACCCCTAAATAAAACAGTAAATGCTAAACAAAAGATATCGTCAGTTGTTACTAACGGACCCAATGGACTAACCATCGGTTTCTCTCCACTGAGCAACGCCGTTAATTAGAGCGTCATCCGTGCAGTTGTACTCGGTGTAGCGCATGTTAGGATTGCCGGGAAAAGCCTTCTTCAAGGGCATCCCTTTGGAGTCGCAATTGGTCTTGCAACTGTATGAGCAGTTAGTGAAGAAAAGACAGTGTGTTGAAATTCTCGAACTATCGTCCATTTCTGAAATGGTATACAATGTCATCAGTTGCCAATCCCTTTTCGAACTAGGAGAAATATTTGTGGAAATCTTCCGCGAAATATTATGATCTAAAAGCAATACCCAAAAAATGTCTACAGTTTGGCGGGCACATGTTTGTAGAAATATTTAAGTAAAAATAATCCTTCGGCATCCAGGAATGGCGAAAGTTGATCAATAGTTCAAAAACATGAAATATCAATTGTTTTATATACCACTTGCTGAGAACACCAGAAGCAAGCAGAAAAAAAGCAAAATAATTGGCAATCCGGGAACCTAACTGGTGCCAGCCTGACGTTGTACCCCTTCATCGCACAGGCAATCCTTTACAGAATTGATTCACTAAAAGTATAGATTTGATCAGCAAAAGTGTTCTACTTGCTTGTACGCATCTTCAACTCTACCGATCATTGAGGCTTCATCAACAATTACAGAGTTAGATATTTTGGAATAATTGTATTTTATAATCAACAAAGGACTGATTCGCCGTCGCCTACTGAAGTTTACCAAAAAATCACATTGTTTTAGCCAATGGTCAGTGAGTTTGACATACGTTTTGCTTGTATCTTTTTGAAGCAGAACGCTTTACGAGTATAATAAACCATGAGAGTTGTATTGGTCTAATCATGGGTTTGTTTAATCTGTATCTCTGACTGCATTGACTAATATAACGTGAAACTTGAGTCAAATAATTTTTGCTAACGAAAAGTTTGCTACTCATTACCGAGAATAATATTCTGATAGAATGAACTCCCGTCGACGATAAAACACTAGAATATTATTTGAAGTAATAGATTTAAAAATCTTTGCTGACGGTTTTGTGGTGTGGAAGTATTTTTAAGAAAAAAATCGAAGAGGGGATGGACTTTGTGGAAACAGTATGTCGCCCAGAAAATTAACCGCACCGAAAAGGAAATGGTTAGATCGAGCGCTCTAAAGGCCACAACCCACTTGTCTGACATGTCTTATTCATGTCTTACTCGTGAATTTTTGTTTGAAGTTGATGCTTCAGAAGCTATATATCTTATTTTGAACTTATTTCGAAGTATCATATGGGGGACTGGGAATAGAAATCAACGGTTAGCCCACCTGCCACAATGTTTGCAAAAACCTTCAAAGTTTGGTAGAGGCATAAAGACAAAAATTCATGTTTGATGCTAACATGTAGAAAATATTGTGAAATCCTTCAGAATTGTGGGGAACTGTAGATGGTTACCCCAGTGTCACTTTTCCTGTGGGTGGGGGTTGTGAATAACAGAAATTAATTGTCTGAAGTCTGAACTGGTTGATTGGCATTGACTAAGTCTTTTATTTCTTCCGATTTGATACCCAAAACATATGTTGTCTTCCGAATACTTGTTTTGCAGTTAAACAGACTCGACATCGATCATGGATCAACATTTTTTGAGATTATTATGGACTTGCTGGGTATCTTGTTGTAGCACATTGAAAGCGTTTTTCATCCTCTGACGGATGTCATCACATCTGTTATTTAATCTCAACCAGTTTTAATGATTTTAAAAATCGTCTTTGTGCAATATATTCGTATTGGAGTTGTGTTGAAAAAATGTGCAAACCCAACTTCTTATTTCTGGAATTAAATAGTTAATTTGATTTAGCGGTTGGCTACCAGCCTGTCATAGTTGAGGCGGGATGGGGTTTTAAATGCTAGGCCTAAATTTCGTAAAAAATTGTCGCAATTGGACTAATGTCATTGCCGCAAATCCAAAGCTGTATGACTAATTCTGGTTTGCTAATTTTAATTCATCGCCACAAGGAGAGGAAGATATTGACCAGTGACTCATGGTCAGAAGACTTGTTTGCTTGGGCAAGATTACTTCTGAAATCCATAGGATATTGCGTGTCGTATTGTAAATAATAGCAATAAAAACATTCAAAGAGTTGCATTCCGGTTCCCTTAACCTTGTCGGTTTCAAAAATAATAACATGTGCTCCAGATTTGAATTTTAGAATATCAAGAGTAATGCATAATTCCCTGCATTCGTTTCGTTCAAAGGTATTTTTTTGAGAATTACAGAAGTTAGTAAGTCAAATGCTCCCGTCGAAAAAAAACATGTTTTTCTGTACGAAAAAGGACACAAATTCTGTCATTTTTATCAATCTTTTGGATTTAGTACCTTTTTCCTAAAGACAATAAATAAAATAATGAATAAATAATATGAATAAATTTTACAATCATAAAATCTTAATTTTTTCTCCGAATTTTTACCGGGTTTCACCAATTTGACATTGAATCAAGATAAACGTAAAAACATGTATCTTAGAGCATCTTCCAAATTAAGAAAGCAACAGTATCAAGTTCCAGGCGCGGACCAGTGGTTAACAAGGCAAGTTTCCTACTTTTACGCCAACCCGCCGGAATTGACAAATGCTGCAGATGAATATTTCATGTACTTGTAAAATTAAGGAATGCTGATGAAAATGCCCACTCAGAATACCCATGACTCGAAAATTTGATTTTGGAATTTTGATGGCTTGAAAAAAATATAAAGGAATACGGAAAAAATTCAAGTTTTTTTCGATTTTTTAGTCCAACTCGTAAGTTTTTTGTCATGTTCTGTATACCTGGCATTTTCAACTATTTTAACATTTGAAATTGTAACAAAATTGGTTGCTCTCATAAAAATGTTGATGCCTGTTTGACCTGGGATGACTTTGGCCTCTACCGCTAGTTCAAACCGTGTGCAGAGACTTTCTGATTGCAGATCGTCGACCACATTATAAATTGCTCACCTTTGACATCCACCTTCGTTCCGTTACTAGTGGCAGTGTCTGGGAAGCCTGAAGAACTGCTCTTCTCTAAATGAAACAGCATTAAACAGATGGCAGTACGTACTTGTAAAGAAAGTACCTGAAACCTTCAGCGTAGGCATGAATGCACGACGGAATCGTTTCATGGCTGCCTTAACAATGTCTTCAGTTGACAGAGGACTACCAGGTAAGCGCTGAAATTCTTCAACACTTTCCTCCTCCACAGGGGTAATCTAAAAACGAAAGCAAATATCTTGAGAATATGCGATACCAGCATGCAATTTCTCTATTACACACATGGCCACAATTTTGGGTGGCAGAGTTCGAGCTATCAGGGTGGTCTGAGTTTAAGCCACTCTTGGCTAGAACTTGCCACTGCTTTCTCCTGAATCTTTGATTTAACGCCCGGCCCAGTAGAAAAATTAGATTGAGCAAGCTGCTCTAAGTTCCGCCAAAATAAACAAGTCCAATCAATCGAGTAAAGGCTGCATGATCAGCTGTAGTCAAGCGCGTGCGCGCGTTGACTTAATTCGGCTCAAACTCGGACCACCCTTTATGGCTTAAAGTCTGCCACCCAAAATTGTGGCTATGTGGGTATAATCGAGCCAAGCACAGTCGAACGGACAAACAGCTAATACAGTAAATAATAAAATAAATAAATAATAAAACAGTATGTAATAATTTGCGGCGTACAAGGATCCACTCACATCGTACACCGCATCTGGAATAGATGTATCCTGGACCGTAATGAGCATCACCACCTTCGAAGGTTGGTCAGTCGCTTGGAACGTTCTGGTTGCAACCTTCACGGAAATGCTTTCGGTCATGGCTGCAATTATTACACCTTTTAACTAATAGAGCCAACCCAGTAGGATATGTTGACCATACGACATACCCAATGATCTGAGAAGCCATACACTCCAAAACAAGACGTAAACAATTACCATTGTTGGAATTAAAAACAGGGTAGGTTGTAAGCAAGAGTATTAGAATAATAGTTGGAATCTTCGCGCTTTCTGCAGTAGAAAAATGCTTCAATAAAGTGAAAAGTGCTTTATGCACGAAGCCCTCAATCGAATTTATTTCCTTGAGCACAATAAATACGCATCTAAAAGCGCATTGGAATGTATCAACCGGTTATCTGTAATAACGTCACACTAACCAGTTACGAGTCAACATTTTATAATAAAACCTCATACATGAGCATCAAAGAAACATATGGGTTTTGTTCTTTAACCATATTTAATTATAGCGGTGACACGTAGTATGAAAACCCGAGCTATTTTATACAGTTTTCTTTCAACGACTGAACACGTTTTGTCTTCAGCAAATGCAAACAAAAAAAGCACGAAGGAAAAACGAATGGGTAATTTCTGTTAGCATTGAAATAAGAGAGGAGAATACGTATTCGTATTTTACAAGCATATAATTCGACTGAAGAATCAGTTCAGTAATAAGTGCATTTAAAAAATCAGCAAAACACGTTTTTTGTCTCTTAATTATTGATATGGTTAGGTTTAAAGGGAAAGCCTTACAACCAGTTCTCGTTTTATTTGCCGCCTTTTCTGCAATAAACAGCCTCTCTGAACCACCATTCTCTTTACAAGTATAAATCGTATATTTGCAAGTATATTAGGAAGCACTAGTTGGATATTTTTCATCTTTTTATTTTCATGACACGCCAACACGCTAATGTTATTACGCGCAATTACACTGTTACAAAGAATGTATATTAACTCAAGAATTACAATGATCTTGATGGTGTGCTTGTCTCACGCTGCTTTGGTCCATTCCGTGCAAAAACGCAGTGCAAAACTGCGGCCAGGTCTGTATTATATTTTGAAATTGTCCTCATTGGAAAATACATTGCAATGTGTTGTTTTTTGGTTTAGATTGGCGCAAAATGATTGGAGATCAGGTCTACGACTACTTCATCAAAAAGGCAGTCGAGAAAAGTAACAGCTCATTGTTTGAAGGCGATATAGATGGCATCGATACGGACGAGGTAATCAAATAATATGAAGAAAACCAAATCATCTATTTAAAAGTGAAATCAGTCACAATGCAACAATGTGCAGTATTAACCGTTTATTATAATCTGGATATATATTCCGATATAATATATTTGGATATTGGATATTGGATACGTTATATTTGGATTCCAACCGCAGTTCGAGCGAGAATTAAAATGTGTGACCAATACTGTGTTTTCCAATACAGACTAACGTTACTTCATTGGCTCATAACGCAGTCTTGGACGCAGATAAACTGTGGTCGGGCGGTGTTATCCCTTATACAATCGGAGACGGTTATTTCAGTGAGTCTTTCGTAATGCTTACGCTACAAACAACTGAACGATTTTGTTTATCATGCTACCTGAACTTCCCTTCTTGTTTATCCCCGGACAAATACTGATGGTTCGAAAATGTTTCAGCTTCGGAAGAGCAGAACGTCATCTGATCTTCCCTAGCTGACTTCTCTTCGAAAACTTGTCTACAGTTCATCGATCGGACAAACGAACGAAACTTTGTGACGTTCGTTAACGGGAAAGACGGGTACGGTTGAGGCCACATAAATTTATTTCAGTTTTAAACTGACCCTTTCGTTTATAGTTGCCACTCTTACATCGGGCGCATCGGTCAGCAACAATACATCCATCTTCAGCGAGGATGCGTGACTTACTTTGGCGAGGTCCAGCACGAAGTGATGCACGCACTAGGCTTCAACCATGAACAGACTCGTATGGATCGGGATGATTTCGTTGACATCATCTACGACAACATCATATCAGGTAAGGGGCCGTAATTGTTTTACTGCTAGAAATGAAGGTTGACGAGTTCCGAGTCGTTAATCGGTATTCACATATAATTTGAAAAAATTATTGAGAGTATCATAACTTTGTAAAATTTGAATTTGTAAACCTTCCTTTAGCTCATTCAATCCTCATCTATCACAATCTTTATTCGATTAAAAGAACGCCGGATGATCCTCTAGACAAATTGTGATTTTTGTAAACTAACAATCCGTTAAATATTTGGATGCTATTCAGTATTTCCACCAGCCAAATTCACGGAGCGAAGATATTTTCAAAAACTGGAACACGATACATCAAATACTAGAAAAGTTATTGCTACATATTATTTACTTATTATTGTTTACTAGTTCGTTAGTAATGTAGACCCAAGTGAATCAGCTTATTACAATGTTTGCGACATATTTGAAAGTGGCGTGCCTCACGATGGCTTCTTGTCTACGTGATGCATGTTCGCTTGATGAACTTTTTTTCGTGTTAGAAAGGCGGTTCTAAATTTAGTTATGTTATGTTTGCAGAATATATTATTGTTTAAATGTTGGGAATACATTGCTACAGATTTGTAGTTCGTAACTTCGTGCGCGTTTTCATTTTGATTTTCCGTCTTGATACTTCATTGCTTGTGTTCTGTATCAACAAAAACTTGCAGGAGAAGAGGGACATTTTGAGAAATACACGGGAAATACATTCAATATTCCGTACGGCTATAACAGCATCATGCACTACGGCTTCCACTATTTCGCAAAAGACACCAATCGCCAACGATAGTGCCAAAAATTGAAGGAGCCAACATCCGTAACCGAAAAACGCTGAGCGCTTCGGACGTTAAGAAAATAAACCTGCTCAACGGTTGTGCCGACCCGGTCACTGAAGAACCCGCCACCACAACGGACCCACAGAGTGAAACGGAAGCTCCAAGACCGGCAGTGAAACGTCCTCAACACCATCACCGTCAACAACAGAAGCCGGATTGGCTCAAGGATTTTGAACGATACTTTCTCAATATGAAAAACAATTTCAAATTCTTTCTGAGCAGTCAGGACGTCAGAAATGCAAACGGAACGCGTAAGTATCGTGATGATTCTGTGCCGCATCGTTGCATCCATGAATTTTTTTCTGTTTCCTCAGAGAACGCTTCGGCGTCTCACAGGACCGGATGCCCCGCAGATTCGCCTCACAAGAAGAGAAACGATCATTGCAGCAACGACCAAGACTGTAAAGATGCCGGCCTCGAACACGTTTGCTGCCTGTACTGCGAGGATAAGAAATGTACAAACTTTTGCAACTGAACAAATAGCTGCAAACAGACTCTTACGCAAGGTTCTTGATGACCGATCTCCACCGTTACATGAGGCATCTATACCTGAGACGAGTTCTCAGAATTAACAAAGGCTGTTTTCCTCAAAAGTTGTGTTTTTACTACACACAACTATCATTGTTAATTATGTTTGCTCGTGCGTCAAAATATTTAACCAACCACGCAAAATATTGGCACTCATAAGTTCACAAAGAAAATATCATATTTTTGGTTTTGTGGGGAATTGTAATTATCCGGTTTCTATTGCGTTCACCCCCAATAGTTTTTTCCGCATTACCAAAGTTTGCTAGACCAACGATATTCCATTTGGCATTATACTTCACCCATCAATCAATTCGTGAAAATACTAAGGCTGATCGCTTAATCTTCTGCAAAACTACAACAACGTAATGCACTTTGCTTACAATGACTTCCACGGGAGCAATCGCCGGCTACAAACAAGACGCCCTTGGGGTGGGATTCCTTCCAGGATTTGGTCCAACTTTCCGGACTCCGTTCTACCCGAAACTCGTAGTAAATCTTCTGAATTCCGTTGGTGTCAGTGAGCTACGCCGAGGCCTCATCAATATTAAAATATTCGTCCACTTACGGCCGTTGATATAGCGCAGGAACCTCGGATCTCGGTCCTGCCGTTGTTCAATTTGCTTTTTGATAGGGCTTGAACACGACACTTTTTCCGCATCTTCCCCTCCAAGTCCTGGCTAATGACATTAGCAAAAGTTGTAGCCGATATATTGTACTTCAAGGATAACGCAGAGCGGGTCAACGAATTCGGTCTTGAGAGGTCCTTTTCAATGGCAACCACCAGACCAGGAGTTAAGAGTTTCGGAGAGCCACTGCGTTTCACCCACGATGGTGCAGTATCACGTCTTGCTTCCCTGTTGTTAATTTTCCTAATGAGGATAGATGCTGCTTTTGAAAAACAACGATATTCCTGACCTTTAATGCTTTTACAAATTTTCTGAAAAATTATTTCAAATTGACTAATGTCAAAATAGACACCCTTAAACCCAAATCTAATTTGCGACCCATCTTTGCATCTAAATGAGACAAGAAATATATCACACATGTGAAATTGAGCGGAGAACGTGTTGGGTTTATGAGATTTGGAAATCAGATAAGGCGCCCAGTACAGGTGTGAACATGAGTCACTGAGTACCATCAAGTTGTTTAACCTCTGTACAAGGCAACTTGTGGCCGTACTTAAAAGATTGATGATAAGTCACTGTTTCTCGGATTTTAAAATTTAAAAATGTTGAAATGCGCACTTTTTTGTTTCCAATTCAGTTTTTCAATGGCATAAGTCGCTTTATGCTTTAAAACCATCAAACTCAAAAAGTTTGTTCCGATCAGTTCAATACAAAAAAATCTCAGCCATGACGGCTAGATGTTACGAGCTTTTTTATGGCATGTCCGCTAGTTGAATTTTGTGAATAAGACACAACTACCAGAATATACACGACCCCAAGCCAATCGAAATTATTGTCCATCAATTATGTTCTGAAGGATACAGGTAATAACCTCGACTTTCCATCGGCTAAACTCGAGGCGTAACCATGTCCTCCTTGTCCCGTTTATGCGAAGTACCGCATACAGAAACGACGAGATTCAGTTTGAACTAGCTTTGCGCGTGTTCTTTTTTACGTGACGTCTATCTGATTGTCTGCCAGTCTGCTAGTCTGGCCTGTCTCAATGCCTGTCTGGCTGCATGTCTGTCTGTTTGGCTGGCTGTGTGTCTGTCTGCCTGCCTGTGTGCCTGCTGATCTATCTGTTTGTGTGTCATTCCACTCAATTGTCTTTCTGTGTGGATGTTTGTCTCTTCACCTGCCGGTCTGTTTGCCTCTCTATGTGGTAATCTGTGTGTGTGTGTGTCTGTCTGTCTGAAAAAATCAGCCGGAAAAGGTACATAGAGAGTGTTCATTTCAAACTGCACATTTATTTGAGACACTGAATGAACTGACTTATGGTTTCTTAGCAATTTATAATCAAGTTCAGTCACTCTCAAATAAGGGTGGATTTCAAGTTATGTCCTATTAGAACTCGCATGTAAAGGAAAACAATCAAGCTGACGCATTTATCCCAAAAATTTTCGTTTTGGATAATCATTATATGTGACAGTTAGGTGTCACAATTCAGTCACAGTTTCATCGTTAATGGTATATCATGGTACGGCCAATAACACAAAACGCCGATTAAGATGGGATGACAATAAATAACAACTAACTTAAGATTTACAAAACAACAGCTGTAGAAATAGATTCATCGTCGGTAATCGCCGATCGACTTTGGTGGTTGGTAACTTGGCGGTGACGGATAACTGGGTGGGGATTGGTAATTCGAAGAAGCCTGGTAGCTTAACCCTGATGCATAACTGGGTGGTGATCGGTAGCCTCCGTTAGCATCTCCGTAGGACGAAGGCGGAGCAGGAGGTGAATAGCCCGATGACTGATCCGGAGGCGAATATGGTGCCGGCATGGGTCCGTAGGATGAGTAGGGATCTTCAACAAAAAAAGTTTAATAATGGCAACCACTTAATTCGCTAACTTTTCAGTGTTGTAACTTACTAGCGTAGGCACTACATGCGCAGACTAGGAGAATTGTGGCAACGGCAACAGTCATTCTCTTAAAGAGGTGAGGCTTTTTGAGAAATATGTCTTTGTATGCGAAGAAGAAAATCAGACACGAAATTCGAAAGAAAATATTAGTTAAGAGTACTGAATGATTTTTTGTGCTGGGTTTGCCTTTGAATATATACAAGTTTCAGGTTTAGCGGTACAACAGAGAAAAATTGAATGACGACATTTCCGGCCAACACACAAGACAATTTTCAATTCTTTGTACGTAAATGCAATACCTGTTGCGGTCGAGATAACGTCATTGAGCGAGAAGTTGTTTTTTTCTCGCCGACAGTCTTTGTATTTAGTGAGTCACTCTTGTTGTCGCTAAACAAAAAAAGGTAATATCCTTCCTTTTAAATGTCCAGTGTAGTATACAGTACCTGACGGGTTCTGCAACAGTTGCGCTAACTCTACAAAACACGTGCTGGGCTAAGCACGAGGGGGATGATAACATTTACAACGGCTAATGACGTCAAATGACGACACGAGGACTTGTCATATTTCATCGTATAAAGGGTTTGCAAAATTTCTACAAATTAAAGTGATGTAAACAGTTAAGCTGTTGCCCTAAAACCAAAAATCACAGCTAACTATTTGGTGACTAACCAATGTCTGAGCGAAATTGCCAAAGTCGGCTATTTTAGTCTTTGGGTTACTGTGGTCACCGAAAGCCGTTACAGTACAAAAAATGATGACAATATAAGACTTGTCGCAATCTTTGATTGGATTAAGTCTTGAGGAATCACACAAAGCTGGTTGAAAAGGCAGAGTGGCTAGTGGTGAAAAAAGACAAACAAACTTTGTTAAAATTCACTAAGATAACTTTCTCATGAAAGTTGTACATTGATTCGTTGATTGTCTATTTTAGAATGGTTGCGAATAGTTGACTAGCCCACTCTTCGGTTTAACTGTTCTTCCACATTGTTCCATTGGACGTTGGTCACTTTGAAGGACCGAAAAATGTGTAAAGTCATCGTAAAAAAGCTTGAAATTATTCATTCTCCTTAAATATACAAAGTTTAAACAGCGAAAGTACTGTGGGTCCGGAAATAAAGTCCAAGCCCTGTAACAGGCGTTAACGGGTAAACGAAACCCAAGAGACCACCAAACAACGTGGAGAGAGGGAGGGCGAATGCATACTTTTGCGTTCCGTTATTCCGAAATTGCGTTCGAAATTGCTTGGGAAGAGCGATTTAATTTGACGTATGTCGAAACCGGTCTCTGGGAAATGGGTGATGATCTTGTACGTTTGAAACACTGTCAGAGCTGCGCGTGAGCCTGATCAAGAAGTGGCGGATCGCCTGGGGCATGCGCTGACTAAAATAAAAAGCGCTGTCATCCTCGACATACTTTCTTTTCATTTATTACGAGGTAATTAAAAAGACGAGTCGCTCTATCAATACGTCAAACCAGATATTATTTGAGCAAATTATTTTCTCTCTGTCGCAACATTCGGTTCATTCATTTCAAATTTGTTAGTATATTTAAAAGTCTTTGATTTCTCATTGTTTTTTCTGTCCTTTTGATTGTACACCTCACAAGAAACTAAATTTTCCGACAAATTTCATGGTTCAAAATTCACTGCAACGTGTTGTTATAACACGCAACAGCAGCGTCAGTACTAGAAAATTATTCGTGGCGTTCCAATTCCAGCCACGGTTTTGTAATTTCACCAAATTGCATTTTTCGATGTATGAGGGAGCGGGTGGGGAGGGAGGCCTATGGAAAATAGTTCTGCCACAGTTTGATTACGGCTTTGAAAGAAATTCCTGAACAACTCATGGCTTTCTTTCGTCTTCAAATATTGTTTTTGAACGAAATCTTCTGTCTGATAATTGTTTTTATTGCTTTATTAAGCTTTATGTGGATGGACCGTCTGCAGTTCATCTGATCGTATGATCAGTGCTGAGCACGACTCACATGAATGAGCATCGTCAGTTACCTTGTGAACAGAACTCACAAGGTTACGTGCCCCACGTGCCAGGTCCTTTCTACCCGCCAGTGACTGACAGTCAGGAAGGCATCAAAAAGGTGATGCCAAATAATTGGTTTCTCATCGAATTATGTATAAGTGCGACGAGATTTTTGTGAAACGGTTTTATGAACTGACGCCCACATGTACTTATTGATTATTCTCTTAGTACGGCTCAAATTTCCGTTACTTTGCGAAAACTTGCATGTTTGAAAAAAATTGTCTTGCTTGACATACTTACCGTGGCAACTTTATTTATCTGCATTTTTTTAATTTGAATTATTTAGTTTCAATTAATCGGACGACCTAAAACATGCGGTTTCCAATTGCGGTTTCCAATAAAACGTTCCGATTGCCGTACTTTATAAATTCGCTTGACCGATTTTGCCGATAGAAAGAGAAAGCTGCAAATTGTTTTTGGCAATTGATTCAAACTTCATTCAGAGTCGTGAAAGGGTCAAAATTTCTGTTTAACAATATTTAGAAATGTGGGTTTTACCATGAAAATATCAGGAAATAGGACTATCATTATTTCACGACCTTTAAACTGTGCGAGACGATAGTTCTTTTTCAACGCCGCTCTGACCTATAAACCTAAAGTTATCAATAATATAACCATTCTTAAAAAATTTACATTTACATTTCTTCTTTCAGAAAACAAAAATTGTCCTATGTAATTACGTAAATTTACGAATATTTTTATCTTTGCGGTTTTCATGATTTGTGCTTTTTCCCTTCTTTACCAAGATCAGGACAAGTCCGCCCATTTCATAAGAATTGATCGATGATTCTGAAATTATAATAAATTATTCATGCACCTCATTTTATGTTAAGGAGAGGAAACGCAAAGTGATGAGCGACCTAACAAAATAAAATGCAAAACAGAGATTGGCGTGAACTGAGAAAATGTTTTTTTAAGGTTTACTATTGACGGAGGATTTATACTGCAGAACTAAGTTTACTCGAATCAAGCAAAAAAATATTAGCGTCAGAATATTTTGATGTGACGAATTTTGTCTCGCGCACAGCTGTGGAGAATTTTTTCGAATAATCAATTAACATCGTCGTCTTCTGCATAGCTGCTGTAGCCTGCCCACAACAAGGGAAATTTCGGCGAAGATTTATTACTCGATGATCAACAGCTTTCGACTTTTCTGTGCTTCAGGCTTTTGACTTTACGTAAGAGAATGACGGGCCAAGCCCAGAAATTATTTCTTAATAAGACTATTTCGTGAGACGGCGAAATAAGAGTGGGGCAAGCCCGCAACTCTTAATGAACAAACGCTACTTGCTTGCCGTAAAAAATAACCGGTCTACAAATGGTGAAAAAAAGACCTGCAGATACGACTTTAATGAACCGGCAGTTTGATACAAGCACTTCCCGGAGTCGCAACACAATGAGTGTAGTTTAATTAGAGTGTAGCAGTTAGTGCCGCAATGCTTTGTTGTCCCGTACCCAAATTATTTGATCGACAACCGTCTGCAATGTCTAACAATGGAGCTTCAAAGTTGTGGAGAGTTCCCAGTTGTAGCTCTCAACCTGTCAACGGTCCTCCTTTCCATAATAGTCTACTGTGTATGGTTGGGAAAGCGGACAATTTCCAGCCCGGCGAAGCAGTATTCGCTTATTTTGAAGGTAAAGTGCTTACTATAAATATAAATATGTGTCTTCCGTCTTACTCGAGACACATCTGAGATTTCCGCTTGCGATCGTCGTCTTCAGACTTTTTTGGACAGGTGTTTCTTTGTGTAGTGTAGCGTGTGTTCTCGTTAGTCTGGGCCTCGCGGTTGCATTATGGCACAACAGAATGCCCAAAAGAAATCGTGCTTTTGGTTCAGGGTTCATCATCTCTTGATCAATTCATTTAATAATGAAGCCACATATCCAATACTATATTAAGTTTCATCCAGTCCAAAATATCATTTCAGGTCGACGTATATCTATCTTAAAAACTGACAACGTGCCGGGTTAAATAAAATCAGAGGACATACTGATTAAACTCTTGGACGCTCGAGGCACCCTTTAAACAATGTTAAAAGACGTGCGAGATTTGCTAATCAGCTGCTGCATATTGTCCTATGGCGTGCCTTCCAGATCCTAATCAACCAAGCTACCATAAAAGTAATGTGAACAGAGTACAGAAAATCCACCTTAGAGTAAGCAACAAGAGATATATATAACAATGTTCACCATTCGTGCACTAATTTCGACATGTGGTGCGTTTAAAACATACACCTTTAACCCTCTGAGTGTCGGTCAGCTTACAGTGGCTTAATTCTTCCTTCAGACTCAATTTGCTCATCAAGCATTTGGACTTTTTAGATACGGTTTTTTGCTTTCATCCTATTACAGAACCATGAAATATAAAGTAAAAACAACTTTTGAGAAAAAAAATTGGAAGTAGTAGAACTGATTAAGCCAAACTTGGCTTAAAACTTAAAAAGCACGTATACTAACTTGCGGTGTGTGTTGAAAAAAAAATTTCAGAGCTTCGAAATTGAAAAGAGTTATAGCTAACGACCATACCAATAAAATCCAGTTGAAAATGAAGTAAACAAGCAATCGTGAGCGAAATCAAAAAGTTGAACTCATTAAGAAGATGTTTTGATTCGCTATCGGCAAAATGTCAGCTGTTGTCAGGTTGTTGTGTGAAGGCGCAACAGCGCCGCCTGGCGGTACGGCACTAACTGGGCAGGGAAAGTGCCAAATGAACCCTAGTCATGTCAACCATTCAAGTTAGGTACTTTGCCTATTCAAGCCAACTTTGGCTGACGCAGTATTACCCGTATACCTAAAACACCGGGCTACCAGAGGTTAACACTTTTACAATGCCGGGTTGTTTTTTTCTTTACTGTACCTTGTATTCATGGATGCGTGTAAATTGCGTCAAAACGACGGTTCGCATGTTTTCTATACTTTTAAAAAAGATTACCAAACTAAAAGTTAATCGTTTTTTCTATCTACCAAAAAATTACTAGAAAAAACAATTAGATTTTGCTGCTCGTGAAAATATAACGAGAACATTTTTCAGTGTTTTCAATGGGCATTTTCAATTTTTGCGGTTATTAAAGGGAAGCCTTTTGACTGTAAACCTGTAACACAATTTTTAGCTGCGCCGCTGGCCATTTAAATCAAGCGCGGTGTCGTAGTCGTTTGATTTCAAGCCCCAATATTTACCAAGCGTCAATATTTTAAATATTTTAACACTACGAGAATCGTCTTAAAATAAAACAATCTAGAGGGCGCAAAACATTTTTTAATATACATCAGCGCAGAAATGTGCATCCGCCGGCGGTAAGGTTTTACCAATATGCTTAATGGTTCAATTCCACATAATATCGGTTCAGTCCAAATTGGAATTGAAATTAGTTGGCGTTGAAGCATATAACTTGAGAAGTTTTACCAGCCAAAGTCGTTTTGTACAACAGAACTCATGTTTTCTCGAGAGCACTGCTTTCAGGTACCGGTACGCGCTGATTTTTACCTCGCCCAACAGGGATTAGAAAAACTACAATGCTCAGTGGCAAATAGAAATTTCCACAGCAAGTAGTTTTTAAGATACTCAAAGTTGACCTGATCTATTTAAAAAAAAATCCCATCATATAACATGCATCCGCAATTATATCCCACCCCAATCGTGCGCGGAAAGTTCTCGAATAAACGCACTCTTATTTCAATAAGAAATGAAGGTCTCCCAACAGGAACCAACAATCAGCTCCAAAAAGTAAAAGTTGGGTTTATATTTTTGAAATCCGATATCAATTGGACTAGACTACAGACGAGTAATATTTTGAAAGTCTTGAAACTGGTGAGGTAAAAATACTCAAGTCAATGCGGCTGAAAAATCTTGATTCCCCTAAAAAACGTCTTTGACGGTTTTCAACCGAATTCCCGACACATTCATATTTTTTTCAAACCCTTTTGACGCAAAATAATCCTATCAATTCTGATTAATAATCAGAAAAAATACATTTTCCTGCAAAAACAGTAGTTTTGGCTACCAAGTCGCAAGAGAGGAAATGTTCACTTTATGTCTATCAACAAACCTATGCAAAGTAAACCCAGTTATACTCTACTGCTAGATCCCCACGGATAGCATCTGGCGCCATCTTTTTTATGTAGAAAATTGACCACACCAAATTGACTTCCCCCAAAAAGGCTTTTCGATTTGAAGCATGCATTTTTAGCGAAAGCGCGCAAAACACATCTAGAAGGGTCGCGTGTTGATGTGGTTCGCAACACAGAAGGGCCCCTCGGGAAAACTCACAAGCAGATAAAAAACCTGAGCTTTCTCGTTTTTATCCCCGTATCTGTTAGGAAAGTGTTTTTTATTCATGTGAACGCCAAAAGGTCATTTTCGACTTGTCGCCCTCCCAAAGTTTCAAACATGTTCTGCGCAGAATCATAACAAGTATGCTAACCTTCAGTTTTTAATGTCAGTTTGTCATATGCCGCCAAATACAGGCTATAAGCTTTATGAGGGTGACCATACCTATATTTTTGCAGCTTGATGTTTCATAATTGATTTTTGTGACAGGGCGACCCCCTTGGCCAGGATGGATTCTCAATCCAGACGATCAAGCACCTTCAGGTGATCCGAGTTGTATCAATCTAGTCCAGCTGTTCACAGCTGTAGCAGGACAATATGAAACACCGGTATGGCTGCCAGATTGTCACGTCCGTTGCTTTCCGCTCAACGTCCAACAATATCTGGTGGACACGGCACCTTTCCAAGGCCAATTGTATGACACCATGCGAACAGCCATTGCGCTTTGCTCCAGCCTGTGTGCTGAACTGCATATGCCGGAAGAAAGATTATTGCCTTCATTTGCTGGCTTACTCAGCTCGTTGCAGGTTAGAAACACCTAAGGTACCACTCCTTCTGGCAAATAAAGGATAAATTTTGCAATCGTGAAAATATTAAAAAAAAAATAATTGTGAAAGTGAAAGCGTAAGCCATATCGTGGCATTGGGTTTTATCCAATTTGGAACTGATTAGGTCGAGGTGTACAAGTACTGTGTCGCAATACGTATGGTATGTATGGTACGTATGGTATCGATTGTTATTTTGTCACTTGAGCAATGAGAATGATTTTGGATCAGGTAATTTTCAATACCCATTCGCCAAACGTCGATTATAGCTCAGGCAATTTTTCACATCACCACACATTTCTACGGTCCTCCCTATTTAGTTAACCTCAAACGAATCAGTACATACATCAGCATAGACCGTTCGCCAATCGTGGTATCAGTTTCTGCATTGCGTCACGAATAATTCAAAACTCAGGTTTTAAACTGTCCTAATTGTTTTTGTTTTGCAATCCGGTCAGGACGGCTCAATGAGCTTTCTTTTCCAGTCAATCAACTTTTGCTAAAAAAGTATGTTGTGAGCTGTTTTATTTTACTTTGCGAAACTGTGCACTTGCATGAATATGCAAGTTGGAGACTCACTATATGTTTTAGCCTGCACACAACCGGTTGAGCAGCTTCTCAAACTGGCAGTTGAAAAATATTGCGTTCTCGTAGACAATTGGCGAATTACCCAGTTCAATGTTGAGTTGAAGAATAGGGTTGGTTTTCTTTACTGCACCACGGGTAGATTAAGAGACCAAAACAATTTGGACAAACCGAATATTGAGTTGCTTGAGGGAAAAAAATAGTTCGCCCCAATTAGTTATTGTTTTCATGTCAAGTCACAGCATTAACTTTTGCGATACCGGGCACAAAATTTCAGCAAGACTTGAGCATGATATTGCTAGAGGAGAAAGTGTTTTTGTTGCCTCGTATTGAACTTCAACTCTGCCGTGACAAGTGGCAGGACGACATGATCAATAGAGAGGTTTTGTTGCACTCGAAGTTTACGAAGTAAGTTTAGTTTTCGAATTAGCCTCAGTTTAGCCATCAATCAAGACCAGCGCCAATCAATTCAGTTATCCACATTCTTCCTTGCCGATTTTTCTGCCCTGTGTTTGCCATCGTGGGCACTTTATTCCCAAGTAAAGGGAATGACATAGTACTGCAGAGACCCTGTGAATTTGTTTGACTAGTCTATAACGATTTGAAGTGTGCTTTTCACAGAGAATTCCAAAAGGTACAGAAACAGCGCAATCAATCAGTCAATGGTGAGTCGGTGACAATGAGCACATAAACATGATATCTTAGCAACAATCAACCAATCGACCATTCGTTCACAACGAGAAAGTATTCTTCATTGTGCGAGCACAGAACCGCAGTTAAAACCGCAGTTAAGCACAAATAAAAAGAGTCCCGAAAACATATCCCCGCGTTTTGATTAGCGAAACGCTAAAGAATAACGCAATAGTAATTTTTTGCCGCCGTTGATTCCGCATGCACTGGGCGAAATAGCAAAAATCAACCACCTCCACAGAAATTCAAACAGATGTGTGAAGGGTCCATGCTTCCCACACCCCAACAGCTCATTCGATAGAGAAATGAATTTCTCATTTCCAGATTCGTTTAGGGGAATTGAAAATAAAAAGCCAAAATCTAGAAGTTATCTGGGAAATACAAACGCTACTTTTTTTAAAATAGTCTAAATACAGATCAGTTTTTACGTTTACGAGGCCACGTGACCGCAGTATCAGTTGGAAAACTGATGTGCTGTAAACTTAAGTGCCGAACAAAACCTGTTTAGTAACGGGGATCCGCTAAAATGTCTGAACTTTCAGCAAGAAGTATAAGACAATACGGCGCGTGTGATCAATATCTGTAGCAGCTAGCGATAGTAGGGGGAATGGTGAAAAACATTGCATCCCCAGCGGCTATGAAAAAAAATGTGACTAGTACCGGATTGATCGCTAAATTCGATGCGATCTTGCTGGTTGAAACAAAACGAAATTCTCTGAGCGTCACACAACTTGCAATGCAGACACACATGCTCCATATCTCGGCGGACACGTCGGAGAACAGGTTTTCCTCATGGTACTGAATATGGTGTGCTTCGAAGTGTAATGAAATCACGGAAACGCGTCGGGCAAACTATTTCGGTAACGTGTCATTTGTAGCTCAATCTCAACGACCAGAAACGATAAATTATACAATCGTTGACGAAAATTTTAACATATTCTGACTGTTGTTTTTATTGATATTGTCAGGGATTTGACCTGCATTTGTTTTTCGTTGACAGCAACCGACCAACAGGCGTCTGTCTGAAGCGTCTGCTGATTCTATACATTCGCTCTACACAGGCATTGAAATTCCCAACGAGGGACGGACATTTTTCGATCCAACTAACATAAACACACTTGGACAATATTTGGTCTTTGAATCAATTCAAACCACTCCTGACTTCTCCAATAATTCTGCTTCCCGAACACTAGCCGATAATATTTCAACGTTTATTTGGAATCAGATGCCCAGTTCTTCCAACAACCGTGCTGTTTCTCACTCACCTGGACCCAATTTAGAAGCATTTCTGGGCGGCTATCAAGCAGTTGAACAGAGTGTTGAGTCTGTGCAGGAGTATCTGGCCGTGATGGACAGCGATAACTCTTCCGCACCGCCACAGCCAGTGATTAGCGAGGCTACACCTCCAGAATTTCCAGCAGGGGTCGCTCTGGGGGGTAAACGAGGCAGAGGATTGCGTGGAAATGCGAGACCACCACGTCGTACTGCGAATCCGTCCAAAAGAGGTGGCACAACCGGTACCTCACACGAAGCGGCTTCGACTTCGACAAGCCATGTCAAGCGCAAGTATGTTGTACGAAATCCAAGGAAAGCAAGAAAGAGCGCCGTGTCGGTTGTTATCGTCAAAAAACCGGTAACGTCCGTGATAGTACAACATCAGGTGAGACGAGTTTTTATATCAAACACATAACCGCTTCTCGACACAGTTCATAAACCATTGTCAAAAGTTGTATTTGAACATTCCTTGCTCGACTTTCATACCGTGTGCCGCGATTACGTGAAACGCCTAATGGGCAAACTAAATCATGAATACCTGAATTCCAGGGAAACATTTATTCTCTACCACGCAGCTTTCGATAACAGTTTCAGTCCATGGAAAGACAGCTACCGATTTGTTCAACGTTAAGCTACAGTACTGTAAAGAAAAGAAACTCAGGCTCACGCAGATCTGACAAATTCTTTGCAACCCAAGACACATGTTGATAATTGTTTATGAGGTTGTTGCCCCTTCTGAAAGTTTACTGCTACGAAATATTAAAATGGTTTTGCCCGATAACGGCTAAATACCAAAAATCGTCATAAATATAGCGCTATCAGAAAAATATAATGCGAAGTCAATTTTGAGTTCGGCCTTTGAAATCAGTCAAAGTAAGACTTGTGAAAAACGTGTACCAGAATCAAGAAATAGCTTTGGATTATTATCGCAACTTGAAACTTCTAAAAATCTGAACTGAAATACTAATAAAACGTATAGATTGCAATGAGAAATATTTATAGGTCTGGAGATTCGTCTTCGTCATTGAGATGACTTGATTTATTTGATTGCGGTAAAGACCTCGAAATCTATTCTGACCCATTCATCTCAATGACGAAGACGGTACTGACCACCCTTAACTATATAACCATAAATATAGCACTGTCAGAAAAACATAGTACGGGGTCATTTTGAATCCGACCTCTGAAAATTACCCCAAGTAAAAAGTTCGTGCGTAATTCGACGAGATTCTGGGCATGTATAAATGATAAATTATTTCTAATTGGATCATTAATTTATGTACCATGTATCATTAATTCGGTTTCTGTTTTTAGATCAAACGTTAATACAGTCAGAATTGTGATTATTTGTAGGAACTCCCACAAGTAACGGCTCCAATCAGCCTACCTCCACCAGCGACCACTGTTTCAATCCCGCTATCTGACAACTCATCTTTGTCGGAAACGTCCAAGCAACCCTCCATCTCATCGACACCTGTCCTTAATCCGCCCCGGCTATCCCACCTGCTAGCCCTGATCAGCCGAAGTGGTGACTTGGTGAGTGATACCATCGCAACAAGCTATCTGCGGGAGAAGGTACTCAACGAAGAAACTCTGGCTCAGCTCTGCAATAATTCACACGAAATCATCGATGGGTGGATGAGGGAAGCCTTCAACGCTGTTAGAAAAAGTGACCAGCCAAACGTAGCTATCAAAATTGCATACAAATTCATCCCTCAACATCAGCAACGGACGCCATTGGGTCAGTCTATTACCGGACAAGGGATGATCGAAACGACCGTCATCGGCTACGTTAACGAAAGGCAGCCTCGACAGATTGCACCGCCACCGTGGTTGAAATTGAAAGCTTCTATCGATGTTGAGTGTAAGTGTTCCGATACGTCGGAGAGCGGTTATTTCTTTTCAGGCATGTCAGGTCTTTTTCGGACATAGGGAGTCTGAGTGGAGGGAGTGGCTGTCTTGTATCCAACAATAAACTAAGCATTTGAATTCGAAACGAGTAAATTTTCGGAAAAAAGGTGCTCCAATTGAATTGCTCAGGGTCTATCATTGTATGTATGCAGATTTGAGTGATCTTCATTGAAGAAATGAAATTCATATTCGCTAATTGTCAATGGTACCTAATTTGTTTGGAAAAAGAATACTTTTCTAATTTGAAAGAAATTAGAGAGTTTCTACTGGTCGCGGCGAGCTCGGGCATGTTTTAGTTGCTTATAGTACCGCGAAAAAGAACCTTTGTGTGAGGAGATTTCAGTAACACCGATCTTTCGTCCATTTCCAAATTGTATCTGACAAAACATATACTTACCAGCCGACCAGTAAGTCTGAAATTAGTTTTTGACGCTATCGAGATCAGAACTTCTTGGCCGCAATCTATTTGAAAGCAGTAGTTTTTGAATTTTATTGCGATACAGAAGAGGATAAATTTGCTGAATAATAATAAAAAATGATGAAGATTATCCATACGAATTTTTTCGAAAAAAAAAATAAAAAACCTTCGTTACTGCTAAATGGTTAATATCTATCCGTAGGCCGTACACGAAGGTTACTTAATGAGAAATGGAGAGAATTACTTACGACATAGGAGGTCAATTCCGAAAGTACAAAAACTATTTGCAAACGATACGATCCTTTGGAAGAATAAGTAGCGCTGATACTGCCGTTGTATTCTGCAACACAACCACTTTGATTAAGATGATGGCTAGCGCACTTTTAGACCTTCGGGAAATGAGAGAATCCGAAGTTAGTAGCGTTCAGAACGCGCGCGCCTGTGACTCAGAGAGGAGGAATAAACGGATAAATTTTTAAATAAATTTTTCAATGGCCTATGGTAGTTTTGAGATGTTGTGTGGCAACATTGGCTCAAAAGAGAGATAAAACTAAAACTCAAAACTCCGGAAATTCAAGTAACTAAAAATATGTCTAGTTTTAAAGTTATTTGAGCATATATGTAGAGTTAGCATAGGTTTTATTCGGTTCTCGTTCACATATACGTTTTTAAGAACTTTTTACTAGCTGCGGAGTTCCGGCTTGGGAGTTTTTTACAGCCGATAGGCACAACAATAACTTAAAAAATGCACATTTGCTAGTAGCCGAAATCTAGACCTTTTAGAGCCCAATCACACAGCAATTATTTTCCCTTACAGCCTAGTCAAGACTGATGAGAGAGAGGGCGAGTGTGTATGCGCGCCGGATTACTGCTCCCCCCGGCCTCACATGAACAAGAGGCCGGAGATGACCGGTGTCCGACACACTTTCTCTCTATCGACGAGAAGAGATAAAGTTCGCCGCGAGGCTGTGCGCTTTGTTTTTATGGGGCGCGGTATCGGCCACCCAAGCTCCCTATCTGACAGCCTTCCTTCAAAAGTGGACTCCATTCTTTACCTTTTTTATGGGTCTCTGTGAATTTTCACTTTATAATTACACATATGCCCATGTAAGCAAAGAAACACTCTACGAGGTAGGCCTGAGTATAAAACGAGGTCACGTTTGAAATCGAGTGAGCTAGTTATCCCCTTAACATAGCTGGCTAGATCCTTAAATTGAATTTGAATTACAGGTTCATATAGCCTTAGAATGTGGATGTCTACAATCAATTAGTTCAACGAAGAAAATCAAAAAATTTATGGATGCTTTAAACTTGATATTCCAAAAAGTTTTAGCTTCTGGCGCTCCATTTTATCTGAAAAGCTTAAATTTTTCAAGCAGTCGGGCATTAAGGATCATAACTGACTGATTTCCGCAGGAAAAAAGGAAAAGACTACTGGTTTTAATCTGAATACCCTAACAAAGTAAATGCTCTACTGGATACAACAGTAATTTTTGGCTCACTATAGTGGATAATTATAGTTTAAGCTAGTGAATCGCATATTCTGTTCTAATAGTTCCTTTATTGGATTTCAGTTTACGACACGACCAATCCATTTCCAGAAAGCGTCCCACAACACTTTCTGATTGCTTGGAACAGCACCGTCCGTCTTGATTCACATTTTCCCGCTTGGATGAGCCCAGTGGACCGGGATGTCATTCGAGTCAGTCGATCAGAAGCCAGCATGTCGTTTTCTGAGATGGATCACCACACCGTAAAAGAGACACAGCTTTATTCCGGGCCAGTCGACAGTCAAGTGGGCTTTGTGGCGCGTGGTGCCACGGCCTCACAGTCCAATAATGTTCAGACGCTCCTTTCCGGCTGCGTCGTCTCAATCAAGCATCTCGTTCCATGGCATTTATACTTACGTCTCAACTTTGAAAGCCTTCTTTCGGATCCCCGCTTATCAGCAAACGTCATGCCTCAAAATTTGAAGGATGCCATAACAGAACGATTCAGCAATAACAAGGCTGCCTATACATTAATCAGTCATGAAGGAATTCAAATCCGAGTGGACAGATCCTCTTTCCGCGCCCTTAATCCAAATGTGGAAGAGAGGGCATCACAGCGAAAAAATGTAAATGCTCCTGTTTGGATTATCGAACATTTTTTGTTGGCTTTCAACGATGGAGTTTGGCTTCTGATGGACGATGCCGGTCACCTCCTGGACCTGATCAGGTTTGGACGTAATTGTGCTTTGCGAGACACGGTGGTGATTGCACAGTTTTTTCTGGTGAAGTTGCTCTTCGATATTAATCGCCCTCTACCCAATGGAGACGTTCTGGAGCGGGCAGCAGGAGAATCCTTGGCAGCTCGCATTGCCTTGACCATTATATTCGAAGGCAACAGTGAGCGTGCAGCGTCTGGACGAGATGCATGGCGAAAAGTCCTGCAACGGCACCCTGAGCTGGACGAGATGCGATTTAATCTTTGGAGACAGCAGAAACCTGCTTCTTCATAACCGTATGCAGAGTTGATATGCGTTTCGATGCACGCGAAATTTTGTTGGCCCATTAAATGCCGGCACTCTGTCAAGATGCACCACGATATGGCTCGATTTTTATCGCAAGGGCTTTTGCACGTTCGTGCCTGCTAAATTCATTACATGTCGCGTTTTACTATCATTAGAGACGTTTAAGCAAACCGGCGTAAGCGTAACCTAAACTTAGGCATAAGGCCCGCTATGTTTACGCTTACGACTGGATGTTTAAGCACTCGACGTAAAAATCTGGGCGTAAGGAGCAAGAGCAGAACATTTCAAGGAAACTATTCTACTTTGAACTGAACTTCTCCTAAAATTTTCTTACTCCTTTCTTACGGCGAAACTTAAGGCCCATTGCCCCTTACGTCAAGCAGTAGCTTAAGAAATTAACCTTAAGAGGGGCCACACCCCTTGCCTCATTCCTATTGGTCCGTGTCCTTAAGTTTACGCTTACGTTACGCTTACGCCGACTGCTTAAACGTCCCTATTGTTAATTTGTACGACGACCCAAAGCTCGTTTATAGTTCGCTCAAAACGCAAAGTCACTGAACGTGGTCTGCGTTTTGGGTGACGTCATCTTTCCACTTCCCAAAACACAAAGCACAAAGTAGAAAGCACAAAAACATGAAGTGCAGCCAGCCCTGTTTTTGCGTTTTTAAGGGTGCGCTTTGTCTTTGTGTCTCGAAGCCTGTTTTTGCGATCAAGCCAGTTTTAATCCAAAACACACTTTTCAAATTAAATTGTTCTTTCTTCCTATTCTCTGCGCTCTATTCCAATTTTTCTTCAGTATACGCCCAAATTTTA
>LRSR01010177.1:0-97503 GCA_001579985.1 Hypsibius dujardini | reverse complement strand
ACAGACACAGACACAGACACAGACACAGACACAGACACAGACACAAACACAGAACCAAACAGAAGTGGATAGCTCCACCAAGACATGATCGAGAAATTCTACCTTCCCAATCATATGTGTTATGTAACCTGCTTCCTTGAGATGCTGGGGTAAAATCTTTTCATGCAATGGTAAACCGCGTGGCTCAGCATTCCGCAAAACATGATGCTGCAGTCCTGGAACACACAGGCACCACCATTCAATACTACGAGTACACAATCGTAATCGCAAATCGAATCGTGATGGCGTACTTACCTGTTCGAGTAGGGTATTTGCCCGTCATCAGCGCAGCTCTCGAGGGGGTACACATGTACTGGGCGTAGTAGCCATTCAGGACGACACCGTCGCTGGCAAGTCTGTCGATGTTCGGGGTCCTGCTTTCATTGTAACCGTGAAAACTCACGTCGTTCCAGCCCTAAAAACATTGTGACTCTCGACAATGCTTCATGTTAGCTGAGTCTACTGGCTTCAACGGCGTTGCCCAGTAGACCTTCGCAGGCATACCAGGTCGTCGGCATGGATGAATATGATATTCGGTTTTGACGATTGCGTTTTGGGTGGAGCCACGGCTAACGCCCACTCCAAAAAGGGAGAAAGAGCAAACCATGAATATATCAAAAAGAAAGAGGTGGAGAAGATAAAAATTGACATTACTAAGAGCCAGAAAAGTCGGCCAAAAGATCTACCGACAGTCTAAATTTTGAGAAGAACAGGAATTAAATCAAAGGCGAGGCAAACAAAAAAACGCATTCCATGCCTTGGGCAAAAAGCCTCACAATCAGGGCAAAGTTTCAGTTAGACGATGCGCAGGCGATCGTTGGAACTTGTACTAGATACCGTGATTATCGACTGCTATCATCATCGACTTGGATCTCGATTAGCAATGTCCGCAGTTCTATACCGACATGCCTACTTTCCTTCATTAGCCATCAAAGCAGCACTGTAATTAATGTATTTACCGTTTAAAACAATTACCCGATGATCGTCTGAGTCGTCTGACTTTACCAAAAAAATTCCAGTGAAAACGTTGATTTAGCAAAAATATCACTCATAAAAAAACAGCAGCAAAAATGTTAGACCAGATTATGAGGAACACCCTTCAGGAGAGGTCATTCTTCCCATGATTGTATCACGAAATTATGCCAATTAGCCTTTCCGAGGGAATTTCGAGGCAGATCAACAGACGGCAATGCCGTGGCATTTGCCGCCCTGATCAAACCCATCATAAAATCCACCGTATCCTTCTGTTCCGCGGCGATATTTCGGTACTCACAGGGGTCCTTCACAATGTCAAACAGACACGGCGCCAACGTAGCGTTACAGGCAACACTCTCAGTCGTTTTCTTGTCCTCATAGACAAGCGCACCCAGCGCGTTAACGACCAGGTATTTTGCATGGAATCTGCCTCCCGGTCATACCATTTCTTGAACGGAAAGAAGTTCACCTGAACGCATACATGACACCTTACACCGCTCTGTAATGCACCGCTCTGTAATGCTCCGTCTGTCATTCATGATACTTGGTTTATAAACTTTAATAAACATAACAGAACATCAACATTTGATAACATCAACAATTGGAATGCTTGATTAATGCCGGGTAAAAGTCTCGACATGCAGTGGCAAAAGCCACAAAATGAAAATTCAGAAAAAATACTACAAAAATCACTCTAGCCACGGTTGGACTAGACCGTTATTTAAACCAGCAGCTGCACGAGGGTCCTGCGGCAGATTATTGGACGGCAGCGCTGTCTCGTTGAAGGCACGAATCAAATCCATCATATAGTCAACAATATCCGTCCGTTCTGCAGCAATATTCCAGTATTCACAGGGATCCATCTCGATGTCGAAGAGGCAGGGCATCGCCACCGCATCACAGGCAACGATCTCGGCAGTTTTCTTGTCCGCACATGCCAGTGCACCCGGCGCATTGGGCACCACATAATTCGCATGGAACCCGCCTTCCGGGTCGTACCATTTATCGATACGATATCCAGCAGCATTGGCGTGGGAGCCGCTGATGAGTTTGTACTGGTTCCATCGCAATGCGTACTCGCCCCAGACCGGATCGATCTGATGGAGGATCTCCTTTCTCGGGGAGGGCAGACCCTTCGAAATGGAATCCCAAATGTCGTACCCATCAAGGTTGTCAATGGGTGATCCGCCAGCTAGACGGATGAACGTGGGAAGCCAATCACTGATGTGGTACAACTCCGTGGACACTCTTCCCTTCAGCTCCAACAAGGGGCTCCATAGGGCGGCGGTCGTTCGAAGACCACCTTCCCACCTAATAGAGATAAATTACTACTCCATGCATAAATGCGTGAGTCCGTTTCACCATCACCGCACAAGGTCTCAATGGATCACATACACACGTGTAATTACCAGGGGAAAAAACGAGAAATAAAGGATGATGATTCTTACTGTGAACTTTTGGCGCCTCGAAGGGGCCAGTTGCTGGCGAAGGTCGACGGTGGGCCGAACTCGATGCCCTGTTCTGCACCTGCCCCTCCGTTGTCGGATGAGAAGACAATGACGGTGTTGCCGGCGACGCCTTTCACTTTTAACGCGTCCATCACTTGCCCGACTGAATCGTCCAATGCAGAAACGGTCGCTGAAAATATTATCAGATATCTGTTTAGGACATTATCAACCTGTTGAGTGAGGAAATGCGGCTGCATACAGAGAAAAGATAGTTAGCCAAAAACAACCGAAGAACACAGAAAACGAAACACACAATAACTTCACAAGAAAAGTACCGGCATATTTTCTGCGTCCTTCGTTGGCGATGCCAGGAAAGCGGTCGATGTACTTCTGCGGAGCCTGAACAGGGTCATAGGCATTGGCATAATGAGGAGCGAGGTGAGACAGGTATAGAAATAACGGCTGCAAGGATTAAAGCATTGCCAAGCGGATAGTCAACGGGACTTGCAAAACACATGGGGAATACGCACATCTTTATAATCATGGCTGTTAATGATACCGACTGCCTTCTCCGTGAAGAGCTCGGTGGCGTACCGGCCGATGGAGTTTCTCGCAGGCTGGAGGTTGTCCCACAGGTCGAAGGCAAGATATTCACCTTGCGCACCGACGCCCTGCAAAATTTAATCCCCTTTGCCACATTTATTCAAACAGATCCAAAGAAGCGGGTTCAGTTGGCTGATGTCTTACAGCGGTCGGGGTGTAATTAAAGTAGTCGTTCTGACCAGTATAATAGCCGAAAAAAGACTCGAAACCGCGGAGTGCTAAAAGAAATTAATTTTGTCAGCGAATTCCAATAACGTTGATCTGTGAAGCACATGAACAGGCAAACATACTCACTCGGTGTCATTTGCTTTTGGGAATAACCCAGATGCCACTGCAAAGACAACAAAAGCAAAGATGTAAACGTTTCGTGCCTAAGACCGGAGACAGACACACAGAAGGCCAAAACCTTGTCCGGTCCTGCCATGCCCCGGCATATAGACAGACAGACAGACAGACAGACATACAGACATACAGACAGAAAGACAGATACATACACAGATAGACCGACCAACCGACCGAAAGACAGATAGACAGATAGACAACGTGAGATAGAGATAATAAGAACAAATCTACACAAAAGCACTGTATTTTCGCGTTAGACAGGGACAGAGTACGAGCTGTGGAACGTTTGATCGGCCACGCGGCGCTTGTGCTGTGTGTACTAGGGATGGCATCAAATGACGAAAAGCTAGTGTTTTGATTTGATTTGATTTTGAAAGTCATTTGATCATTTGATCATTTGATTTCTTATCACTCTTTTCAGCCATGAAAATTTGATTTGATTTGATTTGATTTGAATTTGACGTTTGACATTTGATGCCATCCCTAGTGTGTACGGTGCTCACATCCGTGCACACGTTCCACTCCAGTACGATTATCCCTGTCTAACGCGAAAATACAGTACACTGAGTTAGTACCCACCTTGCCGATCATGTGACTTTTATATCCCGCCTCATCCAAGTATTGCGGCATTATCTTCTCCGTCAATGGAAGGCCTCTTGGTTCGGCAATTCGCAGAACGTAATGCTGCAACCCTATGGAGCACTTCAACTGTTATAAACAAATCATTTCATTAAGCCAATTCAGAAACAAATTCTCTCCACCTGTTCGGATTGGATATTTTCCTGTCATCAACGCTGATCTTGAGGGAGTGCACATGTACTGCGTGTAGTATCCGTTCAAAATAACGCCTTCACTAGCGAGCCTATCGATATTCGGTGTCCTGATTTCATTGTAGCCGTGAAAACCAACATCGTTCCACCCCTACAAAAACAAAACAAATTCCTGTAACGTCAGATTTTACGGTAACTATCACCCACGACGCACCATATCATCCGCAAATATAAATATGATATTCGGCTTCAAAACTGGAGTCTGTAAGGATTTCACCGTTGGCGCTCCACCCAAAAGAAAGGGTATCACCAGGCAAGGCAAAATGCGCAGGATCCATGATACTGAAAGCAAGGAAAGAAAGGCAGTCCATTAACTGCATTACTATTTATTCAACAGTCTATTTATCCGTCTGCCTGAATGCCTAGCATGTCAACTGTCTGCATGTGACACTGTCTGTTTTTCTGTCTGTTTTTCTGTCTGCCTGCCTGTTTGTCTGTCTGTCTGTCTGTCTGTCTGTCTGTCTGTCTGCATGCGTGCCTATTTTGCTAATCCTGCCCTACCTTTCCGTTCTCCGTAACCGCTAATGGTCGAGCGTCGGGCAACAGGAATCATTGTGAGCACCGAAGAGCAGCACATCATTCCCGTTCCGAAAAGAATAAACGATGTCCGGTAATCCCCGAAGAGATCAGCCAGCCAGCCTGAAAAACGGGCAATTTTTTTACACAGCAGTACCAAAACATCGACCAAAATCTACTTTCACCGGTATTTCGTATTTCGACGGATTGGTCTTGTACATGTGTACAAAATACAGTGCACGTTACCTGCAACCGGGGTGCCGAAAAAGATAGAAATGCCCTGGACGAGGCAAACGAGTCCGAAGGTCTGTGTCAGTGCGGGCAGTCCGAATATGTCCGCGAGTATGATTGAGTTCAGTGCGACACGACCTCCTATTGCCAAAACCACCAAATATTTACTAGAATATCACGCCGTAACAAGCAAACGTGATAGGACTCGGTATTTTGAACCGAACAAACACATACCCGAGGCCGCTCCGTAACCCAGCGAGCAGACCGCAAGCGTGGTGTAGCTGTCAGCGAAACCCATCGCCACCACTGACACTCCCGACAAGACGATCAAAATTAAAAACACTAAAAACCTGCGGTGACGCTGGCGGTCGCCGACAACACCGCCTAACAATCGGCCAAGGAAGCTGGCAATGCCGAGGTAGGACAGCAGGTAGGCTGCCTGATCTTTGGACGAACTGAGTTGCCGGACCGCGTAGTCCGGGAGGAAGGAGAAGGGGATACGGTAGCTGCCGCTGAAGAGCCCCGTGCTGACACAGTAGATTATGAAGGCTGGGTCGCGCAGGAAATGGCTGGCAATTAGGGGAGCTGGCTGAGGGATACCTGCACTGTAAAAAATATAAAAACACAGTACGTGATTCCTAGTCAGCACAAAAACAAAGGCAACAGCAACGGATGACAAGACAGATTGAGTGAAAGTAGGCAAGCAGGCAGACAACTAGGAAGACAAAAAAATAAGCAGATAGACAAATACTAGTGAACAGGCACCAAGACAAGTAAACGGACAACCATACAAAACAGACAAACAAACAAACACGACAAGCAGACAGACAGGCAAACCGACCGACCGACCGACAGACAAAGAGACAGGGCAACCGACAAACATGCAGACAAAAATTAGACAGACCATGCCTTCGGTACCTTTTTTCCATTAAAGCATTTATTTCAGGATTGGGGCGAAGAAGCAGACCCAGCCCACAGCATCCTGACACCAAGACACTGGATAGCACGAAGTACTGGGACCAGCCGTATTCTTTGAGAATGTACTGCGAAATGGGCGGAATAATAAAGGCGCCAAAACCGGCGCCTGACAGCCCAATTCCGGTTGCTGTCGATCGTGTTTCTTTGAACCATTCCGCGACGATGATGGTTTGCGGGAGGTAGAGCAGCCCGAATCCGAAACCTGAAACAACAGTCAAATGGTAATTATTTTGTGGTGCTTGATATATGTCGGCAAACTCTGGAAATGAGCAAATGACGAAGCGCTAAGCCAGAGCCTACTTCGTTCAACTCTTGGCAGCTAAACGCGTAGTAGATCTCTAACTTCATTCTGTCTAGAATTCGAACTAATGTAAACACATCACTGCTGTTTAAGTAAACATGTGAACTTCTTGCTAAACTAATGTTATAAAGAGACGTCAGTCCGATTTAACATTACAGTACATCGTTTTTTATGCATTCCTTCCAGTCAGTCAGTTGGCAGAGTAAGTCTAACTTATCTCCTTATTAAACACGCAAAAAATCATGCGCTTGAATATTTTTATAATATTTGGAGCACTCGTGTCTCTGCATCGGGTACACAACCGGTAAGTCGCTACGACCACGATTGCCTGACTCCGGAAACAAACAACAGTCAGTTTATATATGCAGAAAAACAAACACATATAAACAGAGAATCTAGGGAAGCAGACATGCAGACAGACAAACAGACATATAGACAGGCAGACATACAGACATACAGGCAGGCAGGCAGATGGACGGACGGAAAACTGACGACAGATAAAAGCACACAGTCAGACAGGCAGGCAAACAAACCGAGAGACAAAAAGCCAGAAAACCTGACTGACAGAAGTAGTAAGACAGACAAATCTACACAGACACATCGAAGCAGCTTTACGAGTAATACAATGACACTTTTCAGGGATGGCAGTGTCTAGCGAGGTGGATCGTTATCGCCGTGACCTTCCGATGTTTTCGCCAATTAGGAAGCCCGCGTCAGCAACTACACAAAGCGCTGTTCCGGGCGTTGTCACGCCGGTTAATGGGATAATCAGACCCTAACAAGTCCCTCTAACCTTCAGAGCTAATGGGATAAGTGCTTAACTCCAGTCAAATTAACGCATGTATGCATCCGGTTTGAATTAAAATCAATCCCGAAAGACGATCAATGAATAAGAAATACCGGAACTATGTACTAGTGTACTATATGACTATGCAGCCTATGATTTTCAGGCAGCATGACGAACCTGTCACAATTCCGTAGCTGAAGATGAGAAATCGAACACTGGTGGCCAGGGAGCTGATCAGACATCCTATCACCTGTCAAATAACAATATTTTAAGACAAACGAAACATAATACAAGGATGGGAGCACGGTCAAGGTATTGCCAGAACAACGTCTGCACGAAGCGTACAGCGATGAATCCACCGAGGACGGTGACACTACGGCAGCTCGACCGACTGATGAGGTAGCTGGAGAATGGTCCTGCAATGACGAAAGGGAGACTGAAATTAATCGAACACGACGAGAAACAATAAAGATATCCATCAATCGCACGCGGCGAGAAACAATAATATTAAATCAATCAATCAACTAATTTTCGCCTGGTAGAGACTCGTGTTGTTTAAATAACGTGCGTTGGAGTTGAAGTAAAATATAAAATAAATTTAAAAATCCAAAAACAAAATGTATTTAAATAAAAAATTATTGAGAAGAAAAGCCACACGTTTCAGCATTTAACATAAGATGTCAAGTAAAGTATGGTAACACGTAAGACAATTAAATGATTTTAAAGTAATAATTTGCCTTTAAGTATCGATTTCTATTTCTGTGACTATATAAAAAAACATGTATTTGATTTAAAATTTGATTTAAAATGAAAATCCGCTTTCTGAGTGATTAAAATGGCTTTTAAATAAATTCAAACAACACTAAAAAAGA
The DNA here is from genome assembly GCA_001579985.1 of Hypsibius dujardini. Lineage (NCBI taxonomy): Eukaryota > Metazoa > Tardigrada > Eutardigrada > Parachela > Hypsibiidae > Hypsibius > Hypsibius dujardini. The sequence goes on along the minus strand of LRSR01010177.1, from coordinate 89,581 downwards.
CGGACAAGTAAACACTGAAACCACTCGATTGATTGCTTACTTGCTTACACAATCATTTCGATATTTTTGTATTCTATCAACCGATTGATGGATTGAATGTTACTTCAAAAATTATTTCGATATTTTTATCCTATTGATCGATTGATGAATTGAATTGAATGTAATCAGCCAAAACCGGTAGTTGGTAAAACGGAACAATTGGCATGAAATTCCATCGATTGATTGGTCGATTGCATGCCGTAAAATGGCCACACAAATTTTGCCTGCGGCGTTTTATTACATATGCCTGCTCTAAGTGATTATCCTTACCGACAGCCAGCAGTAAACCACCCAGCAAAGAGGGAATCCATCCGGTGATGGCTTTGCCTTCCTTAAATTGATCCAACAGGACGTTGAGGAGAATGCCGCAGGACGCAACGACTCCTTGGACGATGGCGTTGATGAGGAATGTCGCAAAAACCACAACCCATCCGTATCCTCCTTCCATTCAAACACGAGGCAAGAGGCAATTCCTGTTATACAGCCTCGAAAAAAAATTATAAATGTTAAGCATAAATATTGCATGTACACTTCAGTCAGGAAACAAACATGCAAAGAAGCAAACAATTAAAAGAACCCAAACAGCACGCAAAATGTAAAAAACCAAAACAACACGCAAAAGACGTGTGTTCCTTATTTAATACGTTTGTTCTTTCAGCAAAAACGTAATTGTTCCTCCCACCTTCGGGCCTTTTCCCGCTGTAAAAGGCTTCTTCCAGGGAACAAATCTTTTGCTCTATCACAGACCTATCACCCGAATCCCGATTAATTGATTTCGTCGAAACAAAAGGTGTGTTTGTTCCCGGGAACAAACCTTTTGCTCCATGATTGGCCTACCAGTCGATTAATTGATTACGTTCAAGTAAAAAGCTTCTTCCCGCCCTTTGTCCCATCGCATTCTCGCAACACTACTACTACAGTACTACTATTAGCAAATGTATTGTCTTACATATTAAAGTGTAAATTGAACTAGAAATCCATGCTAACTAATTTAACGTTGACTATCATTTCAGAATTGGAAATCCTCTCGGTTGGACACCCATGGGTGTATTACGTTTATCTGTACGTTTATCTGTAAATGCTGATGCAGGTCGTTTTAACAACTCGATTACATTGGGCGGATCTGCCGCCTTTCACCTTTTTACCCTTGACAGGGACCACCACGTGGCGAACCTATCCAACGCATCGGCATCGCCCTACAGACATTTCCACATAGTTCCATCAAAGAGACAGACAGGTCTCATCTGTCTGTCTGTTTGTTTGTCTGTCTGTCTGTCCACCTGTCTGTCTGTCTGTCTGTCCACCTGTCCACCTTTCTGTCGGTTTCTTTAATGGAGATGCGTGAAAATGTCTGCGCGGCGATGCCTGTATCATCTGTCTGGCTGTTTGCCTTTGATGGGGAACTATGATTTCCACGGCGAAACATAGTTGGGTTGTTTAGCGTTTCGCCCTCAACGGCGCTGACCATTACGTGAACATGGAGATGTTTGTATTGTTCCACATTTCCGCTGCTTTTTGCCGCATTGTCCTGACGGTGTGGCGCTAATAGTTTCTTCCTGGCACTGGCCCACCAAAAAGTCTTCCCGTACAGGTTTTAATAACATCGAAATGTACCGCGTAAAATGTCGCCATTAGTGACAGTATGAACCTCATATCAAAGATCCTGTTCTATTCCGCTATAAGAGCTGCCTTAATTGCACGACTCACCCGTTCAAACATCACCTCCACAAAATGCCGGGAAAACTTCGTTCTCCAGCATGTCTCATATTATTACTTATTAGTACTAAAAACAGTGGCTCTCCCGGTGTTATCTTTTTCATTATCCAGGGACGCAACCAACAGCAGCATACACACACGCACGCACCTCGCTCGCCATAGAAGTCATGCCACCCATACCGAGAATGTGTTTTATCGGCGGCAATATAGGAAAGCAGTTTTAAAAACCGCTCCAGGACCTACTTATATACCCAGTACCTAAAGCACACACACACACACACACACGCGCGCCGTAGTGATCGGTGCGTGCTAGTTTTAACACAGGGATCCCATCCCGCATCGTCGTGCGCCAAGCGAGAGTACCCCGGCTCGCTGCATAAATGCGCGCTATTATTAACTGTAATCGCTTTTTCCACCGACCACCATCGTCCGTGTCGCCCGCCCGTGGCCGTAGGCTCTCTCCTCATCTCAAGCGTTTTTGATGCGAGATCGATGACAATTTTTAATCGCCTCACCCAGTCACCCATCCTCGTCCGGCGCCCCCACACCTTATAGCTAGTACCTCTATTCCCCCAGCAATATAATTCCCACATAGAAACGTAGAGAGCCGAACGACCCGACAGACCGCTGCCGTACCCCAAGCACAGATGGTACATCAATCCATCGTGTGTCGGTTTATTCTTCCCGAAACAATAATAGCGGGGAACCGCAAGAGGACCCTCTCGCGTACGTATAGATTGTACCCACCCACGTACCCTGCAATACAACCCGATATCTGATATACATGTACATCTCCCCCCCCCCTTCACCATACGCATATATATATATATATATGCATGTATATATACATGGGGATGAAAATAAAATCGATTCTCATCCCGTTTTCAGGTTGACCTCCCTAGACGGAGTTTGCATATATACCTGGTATATGTTATCTATATACGTGCTGTGTGAAGCGCATAGCTGTACATACCGCTACCGCCCCCGCATCTGGGAGGCACGCTGACACCCGAGACCCCGGTGCGCGCACGTACAGGAGGATACGGGAGAGGTAGGGATTAGCGACTAGGGAGAGAGGGTGAGAGAGATCACCTGGGCGGTAAATAGGAAAGCGCACCACCGGGGATTCCCCATGGGCCCTCTATACGACCCATCATCGACGTCAGTCGCATTCTCAGTGTCGTCGCACGTTATTATTATCATTGCGTTTGCAGAGAGAAAGAGGGGGTAGGAGGAGGACGTAGTACAGGGAGAAACTGATGCGGAGCACGAGCCTCAGAGAGATTCCCGCGTGAGCTCGAAAGGGGCGAGGGAGGAAGAAGAAGCGGGAGGGAAAGAGGAGAGAGTGCGCGGAGGTTAAAAAAGCGATCCCGAGTAGCAGTCGTATTTGTGTCCGTGTGTGTAGTGCGCGCGTGTGTGTGTGCGGTTGTGTGCGTTCAGTCAGCTGCTTTTCGTGTCTCCTCAACACAACACCGCGAGTCAGCGATTTCACTTTCGGACCGTCGCACGGACATTTTCTCCCCGGAAATCATCGTCCGTTTCGGAAAAAAATGTTGTTTTATTGATTCATTTTCTCGGATTCGTCTCACGTTGCGGCGCAATTGCGTTTGGATAATTGTTTCGGGCACTGGCAGCAGGCGGGGGGCAATCGACGTTGTTGTCGAAGACGTCTACATTCTTTTCATTGCTGACAGTCATCCCCTGTCTTTCTTTCGGTGTTTTGACTTCAAAATCCAACATATCAACCTCTTGCAAGGTACAAATTACAGTGCGTCTGAGTTAAAGCACGCGTGGGAATATACTTTTCGGAGCGTCTTCCTGGGCAGCAGTGGAAAATTTCGCATCTCCTCTTCGATTTCCGCGCTGATTTGGGAAAACTCGCCTTTCCGCAGCGCAGTTCCGATTTCGCAAACGGTTACCGGACCCGTTAGCGAAGTGGAATTTTTCGTGCGGGGCGGGTGAATCATCGCGGGAAAATTGTTTCGGGATTTGCTGTAGTGGTGGGTGAACGCAAGAAGGAGACGACGACGACGACGCCAATTACTTTTGATTGTGCCGCCGTGCGACTGTATAATCCCCGCACCTGTAATCTCTCGCCTGATGCTGCGCTCTTACTTGCGAAATATCGGACGTGTTACGCATCCCAGGAATTGAATTGATTTTGTCTCACTGCCGGATCTCGCCAGCAAATTTGTTTCTGAGAATCTCTCGCGTTCCTTCCCATCTCTCGGGGACGTCTATTTTTGCTGTCAGTTTTTCTGTGTGTTCGCTTTCCGTATCCATGTTTATGAACGGATAAAAGGCAGAGCCGGATATCAAATTTATGTGATTTAGCTGTTGAAACTGCAGCAGGCAATCTGTTTCGGGTCACGTCGCACGCTCGTGAAGAAGCTGTCGCTGCTGCTCCCGGTCATGAGTGTTCGCTGCCTTGAAGTTCACGTGCAACCAGCCCGATGTATCGGTTCTTGTTTTAACTAGCGAGCAGCATCATCAGCGGATTTGTTTTACATCTATTCCACTTTTGGAGTGCGGGGGACAAATTGTTTCGGGCAGGATTGCACCACCGGACGTGGAGGACGTCGCAAACTGAGCACTCTGACTGAAAACTCCACGAAACTTCCACCACCGGTGTCAGCTGCAGCTGCAACCGTTCGCATCAAAAGGTTACCCGAATTTAATTTCTGGAATCTGCAGGGATTTATGTACGTTTAGTCGTGGCCATCGTCGGCACGAAGTAGTCGCTCGGTCTCAGCGTTCCGCAGCCGCAAATCCCTCGCGCTTTGTTGCCTCATTTCGCATTCCGGTGTTTGGAGAGTCGTTTTTTCCGTCCGCTAAGAACAAGCGCGAGATGCCTTCCTCCACATTGTCCGAGCAGGACCAGGTCCTGATGGGCTACCTCTCCACTAACCCCGAATTCCTCCAGGTTTGTGTGTGTGTATGCGTGCTTTGCTTCGAGTCTTGGACAATTGACTGACCTTATTTCTCTAACAAAAGAGAGAGAGCTAAAGGATGTTTAGTCTTGCTGATATTATTGATTATTAATATTGATTGGGGTCCTTTTTTCGTTTCTTCTCCCTTGGCAGGAGTTCATCCAAAAGAACCTCCCGGTGAGCAGCCAGATCGACCTGGCGCACCACATCCTCGCGCTGACGGATAAGAATGAGAACGCCGCGGGCAGCCAGTTGTTCACGATACGGCACCCGACCAGCTCGCAAACGCAGACCGACGCGGACCGGATGACCGCAGTATTATGGGATCTGGCCTTCCAGATTATGCAGCTGGTCGAGGCCGACGGCTTCCACCTCTACCTCTCTGACTCGGCAACGGGCGAGTACCTCAATCTGATTCTGCCGGAGGAGCGAAGCGAATCCAGGTACCAAGACGTGTGTTTTCAGTCAAGAGTCGTCAGTCGGTTTGTGTCCTTGGCATGCTGCCCGCTCGTGATGTGATCATAAGCGTTAGTGGGTGGGAAGTCAGTTAGGTTAAGGACCTCGCTTATAGACAGATCGGAACTTTGCCGGCTCTCCATCGGTCTATCCGATGTGTCTGCCTATATACCTATTTGTCTATATGTCTGTCTGCCTGTTTGTGAGTATCTGCACCTGTCTGTCTGTCTATCTGTCTTTGCATCTTTGTCTCCCTGTGTGTCTATTTTTCTCGGATGTATCTGTTACTGTTTCTTATCTTTCATATATGCATGTGTTTTCGATGGCGACCTATTCGTGTCCTCTTGCAGAAGTGTCTAGTGCCATTGTCATATTTTTGACAATAATTGAAATCGATAAGTTTTAGTTGAATTTCAGAGACGCTTTCAGCGCTGTTTCCGCACGCATTGCCTGTACCTGTTTGTGTATTTAGTCCATGACAGGGTGGAGTGTTATTTCAGCGCGCCTGTTTCTGGAACTGCCCAATTAAATTCAATTTTAGTTGCTTACGACAGTGCGCTAATGGTCGTGTCCTTTAGTTGAGGTACTTTTCTTTTTGAGCGTGTCGGTAGTAGAAGAAAAGTTGTCGCTTTCCAAATATTGTACTTATACTTCGCCGGAATGTTTACCTCTGGATTTCCCGGAATACTGAGAGATATTCAATGATCATCGATTTTCTGTACATTATCCCCTTATTTCTTCAGCAATGGAATGGTCGGTGAGACAGCCCCTTCCCCGGTGGCCAAATTTCGGACTGAACAAATTTGCGACATCAGCTCCGGCAAGTTTATCGCCGCCCTGGTGGCACGTACCAACGCTATCTTTCGCATGGATAACTGGCGGCTCCAGCTCCTGGTATGGAAAGACAAACCGACAGACAGACAAACAGACAGACAGATTTATACAGATAGACACAGACAGACAGACAGGCAGACAGGCAGGCAGGCAAGCAAGCAAGCAAACAGACAGACACGGGAAACAATTGGCCAAACGTATCTGCTTCTTTTTTTACTCCGCATATGTGCACTTTCGTCTCATTTTCTTGCCTTTGTACAGGCGGATGATACCTCGAGTGTCCTCGACGTCGGTTGCAATCCCGAGGAGACCGAAGCCGTGCTCGCCGTCCCGATTACATTTAACAATAAGGCCCCCGGCGCGGATCTGCGCATCTTCGGCCGCGGCGACTCACCCATCTTTCCTATGTCCAAAACCGTCCAGATGGTCGGGGTGGTGGAGCTGTTCCGGTTCCCCGGCGCGGTGCGCGGTCCCTTCACGCAGAAGGATGAAGACGTAAGTGTGTGTGTGTCCCTGTCTACCTGTGACGCCTGCCCGGTCACCGGTGTCTCTGGCGCATTTGTGGGGCTAGAGAGTGCAGATATCCGAGCGGAAGTACTGTTTTCCATTCCCTCCCCCGCTCACGTTCACGGCGAAGTGCTTTCCCCCTAATCTGGCAGGCACAAATGCGTCCAATATATTTTTAGTCCCACTTTTAGGCGTGTTTGTATGCGCGCTATGTCCATTCTCCGGATAAAGTGGGCAGAGACTGGCACATAATAATAATGGGATTTAAATGTCTTGACGTCAGTGTGCAAAGGTTGCACTGGCACGTCTTCCACAAAAGAATCCACATTTTCCGGGTATCTTCGTGGGTTCACCACACACACGTGTACCATCCAGCGCGCGCAGGTGGATTGTTGGGCGGTCACGAGGGGACGCTAATTTTAGTCATGACGAAGCGCAAACGCAGGCAAATAACCGGACAGGCAGAAAGGCAAATAGACCAGCAAACGAACAGACGGACGGACAGACGGGCAGACAGGCAGATAAGCAGATAAGCAGATAAGCAGGCAGACAAACAGGCCGACAGACGGACAACCAGGTAGGCAGTCAGACAGATAGACAGACTGACAAACAGACGCCCATTATGTTACATCGAGATGCCTCCATGCAGACAGGTAGAAATTGGCTTTAATATTATTCTAGTTTTTTATTGCTTAATATTGGACAATTTACCGGGAAACGAAAAGGATCACCCATGACGTCGGCTAAATATTTGTTTTGCGGCGTCGCCCTTAATTTTTTCCACCAACAAATTCATCCACTGACACATACAGACTATTTCATTATCGATTGCCAAAATATTTCTTTCCTCTTATTCCTGACCAACCGCGAAAAGAGAAACATCTTTCATTTGCGAGGGAAAGCATTATAAAATTAGTCAAATAATCAGCCATTGTCAAACATACATACATACATACATACATACATACATACACGGGCTTAAACATTTTTGCAACTATTGACTTCCTGCTGAGGGATGGAAAAATATACAATCAGGAGAAAGGGGGGAAATCGCAGATTGTCCAGCGCCTTTGCATGGCAAACATGTACGATTCCCGGAAGAAATTGGGCGGTGTTGTGATGGATGGATGGGAGTGTTGACGTCACGGCCGGGGAGACCTGTGCGATGGTCTCGGCTAATTTCAAAAGAGTCCAGCTCATTACCGTCATACGACTGCGACTGTATCTCTCATCCTCTCTCTCTTTCTTTTCCCCCAGGTTGCGATAAATTTCGTCTCATTGGGCTCCTCCGCAGTCCATGATGGCCTGGTAAGTGCTGATGATGACTGACTCTTCTCTTGTCTTCCCTTCCCCCCCCCCGCCCCATTCCACGGATCGTTATCTGTGTGTTGTCGGACGTCGTCGTCGTCGGCGAGAGGTTTTATATCAAAAGCGGAGATGGAAATAACTTATCGATCCCGGGAATTTCGTATTCCACACACACACACACACAGACACACACACAGACACACACACACACCGTGTCTGTACTGTATGGGTATGCCTAACCTCTTGTGTTTTTCTATGTGTGCAGCGACTACAGGAGCTCAACATGCAGACCCAGCTGAATAGTTATCTCCTGAATATCGTCAAGTATGTTGCCGCCTGTTGTGTTAGATGTACACACTGAGGGCACCGGGAGGAAATACATTAAGCCGTCGGGCGGGTGCACCGCGTTAAATAACCGGGGGAGTTGAGGCTCATTGTGTTTTTGCCTTGGCAGGTCCATATTCCAGGATATTGTATCAATGGACGCCGTCATCATGAAAATAATGGTAAATGAAAACGCGAACCGGAATGAAGAATGAGAATTGTATGTGGGAGTGTGTGTGCGCGCAGAAAAGGGATTTGGGCGAGGGTCCCGGTTGCACGCGCTCGGGGCGCAGATCTCTGATTGTGTGTGTGTGTGTGTGTGTGTTAGCTATTTTTTGTCTATTGTGTGTCTGCCTGTCGGGTCGGATTACCTATCTTTTCATTCTCTCACGGATTTTCTTCTGGATGGACTTATATATATCGTTAAGGAATTATGTTTTTAAAATCTCGTCTCGTTCGTTTACCTGCCTGCCTGCCTGCCTGCCTGCCTGCCTGTCCATTTGTCTGTCTGCCTATCTGTCTATCAGTTGGTGGTTTGTCTATCTAGACGTTTGCGGGCCTGTCTAAAATATCCTGGAAGCATTTCTGTCGGCCTCCGTCTGTTTGTCTGTCTGTCTGATTCGGCAGTTGTGTATAAATCTGTCTGGTTTCCTGACTGTTTCTCTGCCTTTTTATCTTCAGGTCACGATGATAGTAGCGTTAAACGTCAGTGTGTTTTCGTACCAGCCGGTCTATTTGTCTATCTGACCGCCTCTCCTTTTCTGACTGCCTCTTGATATGTATCTGTCGACCAGCCTATTTAAGCACACATTGGTTGCCTATGTATTTGCCTGTTTCCTATCGAATCCTTATGGTTCCCTCTTTGAGTGTGTGTTTGTGTATTTTTACCTGTTGGTGGGTCTGTTCGTCTGTCTCTCTGCCTGCCTATTTGTCTGTCTTTTCGTCCGTTTGTTTCTGTTTGACCAGTGAATGTTGCCTTTCCCCCGATTAATACTGCCTCACACTGAGTTATCCTTCTGGTCGTAGAACCACGCACAACGACTGGTCAACGCCGACCGTGCATCTCTCTTTCTTGTGGACTCGCGCACTCATGAGCTCTATGCACGCATCTTCGACATCGGCACCGAAGAGGTCACCAACGGCGAGGTCACCAAGCAGAATGTGGCGAAGGAAATTCGTTTCCCCATCGGCAAAGGAATTGCCGGCTATGTGGCGGCCACTGGCTCGGTGATGAACATTCAGGTGGATCACACACATCGCTAAAGACTACTTTCAACCGTTTTTTTCTTTCACATAAGTGACTTTGTTACGAATAATGTGACTCTCTCAGCTGGATGCGAATGTGAAACGTTCCCTGGGAGCTTTATTGTGGTGCTTTATTGCAGGACGCCTATGTGGATGAGCGATTCAATCCCGAAGTGGATCAACGCACAGGCTACAAGACCAAATCGATATTATGTATGCCGATCTTTATTCGCGGCAGGTGAGTCAAGTCTACTGCTACCGCTGCCGTCGTCGCCGGCGAGATGGTTGGGAGTGAGGACGGGAAAGTGTGGTGTTTGCTGGGAAAAAATAATCGTTTTGCGCGAGCCCCCGCTGCCTCAAGTAACGATTAACGATCTGTGATAGATCGATTGGTTACTTCTCTGCTCCTGTCACTTTAAGTGATTGTCTGTAATCGGGAGGTGAGCAAGAATGACTGATGATGCAAAATTTTGCTTTTTCTTCACAGCGTGATTGGTGTGGTCCAGATGGTTAATAAGCAAATGGGAGCTTTCACGAAAGCCGATGAAGAGGTAGCCACACCGATTGTATTGCTCGATCGGTCCTACTGTTCGTATGTCTATCCGTTTGCCTGTCTATCTGCCTGGCTGCGTATCTCTAGATCGGTATACTTGCCTGTTTCTATCTGCCTGCTTCAGTTTTGATTTGTCTTTTTCCCGGTACATGCCTGTCTTTATGTTTGCCTATCTAAATTTCAATCTGGCTGCCTTGTTTAGATGTCTGTTTGTGTTTCTCTGCCTCCATCTCATTGTTGTACTTTTGTGTCTGTCCGTTTGCCTTCCAGCCTGTCTGTTTGTTCGTCTGCCTGACTAACTACATGTCTGCTTGTCTCTCTGCCTGTCTGTCTGTCCAGTTTTTTATATACATGACTGTTTTAACTGACGTACTCTATTAAAGGGTACCTTTCTGATCGGCAGGCTTTCGAGACATTTGCAATATATTGTGGACTGGCGCTACATCACGCAAAGGTAAGAGTGCTATACCTTGGCATACACACACACACACATACACACACCAGCTGTTGAAAAGAGGAAATGGCGTGATGGGGAAGTGAAATATGGGCCTGCTGCGTCCATTTTGTGCGAATATTTGTTTCTTGCGTGTGTACCTCTATCCGGACTTCCGGTCCTGAGTGTGGGAAATTTGTGAGGAAATAACTCTCTAACTGAATGGTCTGTTCTCATGTTTGTTGCCTCGTCCGCACAGCTCTACGACAAGATTCGACGGTCGGAGCAGAAGTACAAGGTCGCTCTGGACGTGCTGGCCTACCACTCCACCTGCACCGACGACGAGTTCAGCATGCTCAAGTCCGCCAACTTGCCGGATGAGATCCCGGACATTGATCGGTTTGAGTTCTCCCCGTGGAAGCTGACGGAGTTCCAGAAACCACTCAGCGTCATCTACATGTTCCGTGACCTGTTCGGCCTGACCCGCTTCGATCTCGACACCCTCATCCGATTCAGTCTGACGGTGCGGAAGAATTACCGCAAAGTACCCTACCACAATTATACACACGGTGAGCAGATCTTTCGATTGGGATTGTCATGCGCGTGCACGCTCGCGCTTCCCCCGGAGGGAACGAGGATTTTTACCTCTCATTATTGGCCCACTCGCTTACGTAACGTGGTCATTATTGTTGGATCTGTTTGACGTGCCTGCGTTGTATGTGTGGTGTGGTTGCAGGCTTCTCCGTGGCAAACTCCATGTACGTGGCACTGAAGGCGAACGCCCACATCTTTAAACCTCTTGAGGTACAGTGTGTCTTACCGTGATGCCAGATGATGCCCCTCGACGAGATAAACATGAAGAAAAACACGCACGAAAACGCAGTTACGAGCTCTTCCAGTCAATATACTAAACTGATGGACTGACAGACAAACAGTCAGACAGACAGAGACAAGCAGAGGCAGACAGACAGATAAACAGGCAGGCAGACAAAAAGACAGACAGAAGAGTACTTAGGTAGAAGACAGACGTCAGCTCAAAGAAGGTAGAAAGACCAGCGAGCAAGCGGACGGTCATGATCAAGATCGTAGAGACGTCAAAAGAAGTTGTTTTGGCGTGCTTGATGCTGGCAGTGTCTGCCGACTTGAAAGTGACACTTTGTTTCCGCGAAAATCGATTTGCCTAACTAAATTTGCGTCTCCCCCTCACCCTCCAGGCGCTGGCTCTATACGTGGCAGCACTCTGCCACGATCTGGATCATCGCGGCAAAAACAACCAATTCATGGTCAAGTTCTCTTCCCCGCTGGCTGCCATCTACACGACTTCCACCATGGAGCACCATCACTTCAACCAAACCGTCGCCATCCTCCAGCAGGAGGGTCATAACATCTTTCGTTCGCTGACGCCACAGGAGTACCGAGAAGTGCTGGGTAACATAAAACACTGCATTTTAGCGACGGATCTGGCATTGTTCTTCCCCAACAAGAATACGGTCAAGGGTATTTTGGAACGGAATGAGTTTGACTGGAAGAATTCCGAGCACCGGATGAAGCTGCAGGCTATCGTGATGACGGGATGTGATCTGTCAGCGGCGACGAAGCCATGGGAGATCCAACAGCAGACCGTCAAAACAATTATGGAAGAATTTTATGACCAGGTTTGTGTAGATGTCTTTCTGCATATCTCTCTGTTTGTCTATCAATATTCTGTCTCTCTGTCTGTCTCCCTGTCAGTCAGTTTGTCTATCTATCTATCTATCTATCTATTATCTATATCTCACGTATTTCTGTCTGTTTGTGTCTTGCTACGTATTTATCTGACCTTTTCCATTCCGCTTGTTTACGTTACTGCGACTGTGGAGTACTGCCGCCAGCCTGAACCCTTCACCGATCTTAACAATGGAATTTGCAATCATGCGTGCCTGTGGTGTTTATTTTTGTCTGACTTCATTACGACGAATCCTTTCTTTCTGCTGCAGGGCGATCAAGAAAAAGCTCGCGGTGCCGAGCCTATTCCAATGCTTGATCGCAAACGGGCAAATGAGCTTCCAGCTAATCAGGTCAGAGATGGAAGTCCAATCAGTTCGCTGAACCGGGTCGTATTTTTCCTCCTTCTCATGCGTGCTGGTTTTTGGAGTTGCAGATAGGCTTTCTGAATGGTATTTGTTTGCCTTGCTATGAAGTGATGGCTAAACTGCTTCCCGGGTGTCAACCTATGTTGGATGGCGCAAAGTAAGTGCTCTCTACCTTTCATCTCGTTCCATTGCCAACATCTGTGTGTCTCAGGTTTAAGCGTGTTTTTCTGTCTGTCTGTCTGTCTGTTAGGCCTTCTGTTTGTCTGCGTGTCGGTTTATTTGTGTGCAAGTTTTTCTATTTGTCTGCCTGTCTTGTTTGTCTGCCTGTTTGTTTGTCTGCCTGTCTCTCTATCTCTTTGTCTGTCAGGCTATCTGTCTGTCTGTCTATTTGACTGTATGTTTGTCTCTTCGTGTGCCTGCCTTTATCTATCTGCCTAGCTCCCACCAACTATTCTGATTGAATTGTCTGTTGACATGCAGATACAATCTCGAAATGTGGACGAAAGAAAAGGAAAAGGTGGAAGCGGGGTCTTCGTAGCCATAAATGTCTTGCAACACTCTGGAGGATAAGGAAAAGCTCAGTCACACCGTGTGCGCGTGATGATCCAAATATTGCTGCTACCCGCTTTCGAGCTCTCCGTTAGTTTCGCGGGTGTGCACGGGGAAGGACGATATTTTATTGTTTTAATTCCAGTTGGGTGACTCACGATCTCGGTAGCTTAGTTATTTCAGAACTTTATTACGTTATTTATTTCCACTGTCCGCCGTAATACTGCCTGTCTCTCTGGGCTCGAAAGTTTTATTGTGTTAAGAGCATGCGGTTCATACATGCGTACAGTAGCAGTAGTCAAATTTTCCAGCCTGTGAGGCCCGTTTTACCCGTGCATACGCTGTTGCGAATTCTCCGGTTAATTTCCATCGCGATTTCTCTGATTGTTGCCATCTTTCTTCAGCCACGTTTCTGGCTTGATATTTGGTTTCTCAACACAAATTCGTCCCCACATTTGGGAATTTCCAAGTTCTGGTGTTCGTACTCGTGCATGTGCTTTCCCATCGGACTTAGGAAACGGATCAGTCCTTTCTTCTTCTGCTGTCCAGAGAGACTTCTATTGAGAGAATCTGTCTGCATGTCTGTGTTTGTCTGCCTGTTTGTAGGTGTCTTTCTGTCTTTCTATCTATGTGCTTGTCAGTCAGTTTGTCTGTCTGTCTATATGTCTGTCTGTCTGTCCATAAGTCTGTGTGTCTGTTTGTGTCTCTCTCACTCTCTGTCTGTCTATCTGTTGTTTGGTTGTTGCCAAAAGCTAGTGGCAATGGAGATCCAACTGGCCGCGTTATCAGTCCACCCTGCCTGTGAAAGAATATTGTAAAGTCGATTTCAATACAAGGACCACTACCGCATAACTGTACCACCAGTAGATATCCCTTATTGGTCCTACTGAAACTCTCTATGATTAAACGCCACCTATCGGGTTGTCGATGACCGCGAAATTCTGCCCCGCCTCTCTGTTTACATGGCACCGTAGGTGATTGGCCAATCTGTGTGAACGCTTTGAATCGCGGTTTTGCTGAATGAAACTGAACACTTTCCAACGTGGTTGATTCTCCAGCAAATCGATCGCAGGAGAAATCGTCATACAAAAATAACAGTCATTCACTCACTTCTCTTTATGGCTGGGTTTTCGAATCCCTCTCGCAAACACTCCCCGGCCCAACTTTTGGCGAACCATCTGATTGCATGTCTGTTTATCTTCCCCACCAATCCGCTAATCAACTCAACCAGACGCGGGCAGGGAAGCGATAGCGGACCCTGGAAGACCCCGGGAGCCTTTTTTCTCGGGAGCACTTTTTCTTCGTCTCCCATTTTCATCACCAATCCTCTTCCTCCTGCACCACCCCACCTGCAGAACTATATAATTGGGTTAAACAACGCTCAAAACAGCGTTTCGGACCATTTTCTCTACGGCATCGGGGAATAAACTATTTCTGGAAGGTGTGGGAGCCATTGCGGATTTATTTCTGTCGCTTTCAAATTTTTTGCACATCGTCCGTCATCGAGGCTTTCTGGTCCGATTACTATCACGAGAGCAAACGATTTCCGCAGATTTTATAGCTCTGAAATAGCTATCGCACGGCGTTTCGGAGGCGATATTTGTGGAGAAAGTTACTTTGGAAGCGTGGTTGCTCGTCGAGGAGATCTGAATGACGTCTAGCAACTTTTGCATACTTTTTCTCCCTCACGCATTCCGGATATATTTCATGTGACAGCGCCGGAAGATTTCTGCAACTTTCAGAGCCTCGAAAAAGCTGCCCTACTGCATATCCGAGACGGTATTTGCGAAGAAAAGTAATTTTAAACGGTGGGTACCGTCAATAACGTCGGATTTTTTATCGCACAACCTTTTGCAGCCTTAACTCTGCTTGTTGTCTTTTCCCTGTGTACGAAATTCGTTTTTTGGCTTATTTCAGAGCCCGGAAAAGCGACATAACACTTCGCATCTCTGGCACGGAGTTTGTTGTTGGGAATTGATTGTTGAAAGGTAGGTGATGCTGATAATAAATTTTTCTTTCCGCGGAGGTTAGTTCATCAATGCGAGCGGAAGAGCATGCTTGTCGCATTGAAGAGAGAGAGAGAGAGGCTGCAGAACTGCATTTTGAGCTCATTGACACTTTGATCGTGTGGTGGTACGTCAGGTTTTGTCGTATACACCACCAACGCACACTTACTTTGTGTTGTGTGTACGAGAAAATCGCTCACTCAGAGACATCCCAAAAGTGCCCTGCCGTTCTTTCACTCCTCCTACCCTCCAGCAATTTTGCTGTTTCATATTTTCTCGGGCTTGATGTTATCTTTTACGTTCGTTGGATCTCTTCCAGGTTTTGGATGGACGTCAATGATAGACTAGGCGGGGACAATCACACTGGGAATTACGTAAGTGTAAATTGAGTCTGCACTTTTTCGTCTTCCCCTCTCCCCGTAGCTGTAGGACTTCTTTTCACCCGTCTGTGTGATTATTTCGCCTTTTTCAATGATCAAACTATTTGAAATACATTGGAATGGTCGCGCTTTTGTTTTCCCCATTCCTGGCAAGCTGTGTTTAAGCGTGTTAGCCAAGTTCGGCCAGTTTGTGAGGATACCTTAAGCGAGACGAACTGAACTTGGCTGGGACGTTCTGTTTTCTTCTCTGCGCTTCCGGGACTGATCTTTCGAGGTTGGCAACTAATAGCCTTGATGGTGTTGTTCACGCTCTTGTGTATGCCGGAAATCATTTGTCCTTGATTGATCACCCACCATCGCGACCACGAGAAATTGTGTGATTTCCAATTGATTCCCCCCAGCCAATCCTTCCCCCTCGTTATCTTATGTTTTTCCGCGCAGTCCTTCTTTCAAGGTTGAGAAACATAAATCAGCTGGCTGCTGGATTTCAGTTGTTGTCTCTTCCATCAACCGGAACTGGCGGGGAGGGAGAAAGGGATAAAGAAGAAATTACCGGAGCGGAAGGAAAGCGCTTTCTCCATCCGACGGGAGTGATTTTTCTCTAAGAGGCTATTTTTCTATGGCTGCTGAGCTGCACTAGTAGGATGGGCACTATTCACTGAGAGCATGGAATGTGAGACGTGAGGCTGGGCAAAATTCCGCGTGTGTGTGTGTTTGTCAGTGAAGGAGAGGTCTTCGTGTCCTCTCTCACGACGCTCTCCCCTCATTGAGTGGAACCCCGGGAATCTCCACATAAGAACGCTATCCTCCATGTGTTTGTTTCCGGGAAGGGAGAGCGAGAGCTAAACGGGATTCTAATCACTGAGTAACCTTGAGGCAGGCAAGGCTTTTGCGCTAATTCTTCGGGGACTTAATCGTAAAGAAGATTTGTCTGTTTGGCGCAGTGCTCGATTGGTTGATTGACGTGTGCCCCGTTATCTATTTTGAAATTTTCATTACCCTCACACTCTTGACAGTTCGTATCAGTCCGAAATGTTTGACTTTTGATTTTATGTCAAGTTCTTGAGCTTTCACATCATAATATTCACTGTTTCTTTTGTGGACTTTCACGTTGTGCGTTGTGATTAAGCTGAAGATGCCCAAAAAAGCGTCAATGATATGGCAAAAGTATTCATGCCAAAAAACATATTAGAATGCTTGATTGACATTTTTTCTAATGAGATTTGCGTATTATTATTGTGATTAATGTCGGTTTTATAAGAAGTTTAATTTTCCGTGAAGGACCGTTTTCGGGAAAAATATTTCCGGTCTCTTTCGACGCGACGGATGACTCATTTGTTCCACGAACTGCGCCCTTGTCGCGCCATATGATATGTACTGGCTCTGCGCTTTCCATTTCCAGTTATTCGCACCGCGACCTTCCAAAGAGGACAACTGTGATACGACGAGCCCGTTTGGCTCGAGCGATGATAATTCCAACAACTCCACCGACGGCACCCCTGCGGATCAGCTGGTGAAGATGATGTTGATGAACGGCGGCGGCGGCTCGGTGGAAGTGATGGACACCTCCGAGGAGCCGGCCTCCTACGGTAGCGGTGCGGCCTCTGCGGTAGGCAACAAGGAACTGCCCTCAACGGAGCGCATGGTCGCCATGATGCATTTATCGGAGAGCGCACCGACTCTGTCGACCGATCTCTCCGGACTGCACAGTACACGTCTGGCGGGCGGCGGGGACTCCCGGTTCCCTGAGGATTTTGCCGACGTCTTTGCCCGCTTCGACCATCTCGGGGAGGAGAATCAGATTTGCTTTATTCAGGAGTTTCTCCTGCGGATGAATCAGTATCAACACGGCGAGGTTAATAGCTATCTGAAGCCGCTGTTGAAGCGCGATTTCGTCTCGCTCCTTTCTAGTAAGTTAGATGAGCCCCTGTCTGTCTTTCTGTCTGTTTCCTTGATGGAAGGGCTGACTGTCTTTGTCGTGATCTATCTGCCTGTCGGTATGCGTCATTGCTTGTCTTTTTTTCACCCATTATCGGTGTGGTTTTCCGTCTGCGTGGCTATCTAGTCTGTCCGTTGAGCATTGAGGTTGCATTTCTGTCTGTCTTGCTGTGTCACTGTCTCCCATCTGCCTTGCGAGATATGACTGATAATTTGCCAATGTTTGGTTGAAATGGTTAGACGGTTGTCTCGCTTCAGATCGCTTAATAAAGTAACGTGTGAGAAATTGGGGGAAATCGTTCTCTGTCTGAACCTGGTATGTTTTGTCACTGGCGTCTCCTATTCCGACTCTGACGACACGCGTCGAGTTTGGTCAAACTTACGCCGAAATTATAAGCTCCACTTGGTCACTCGATTTTGTTCACGATCAAAACCGAGTATTACCCAGTGGATGGACAGATTTTCACATTGTCCGGGCGTTCTTGGCGAAGCATTTGTTTGCTATCTGTCTGTACGTCTTTTTCTCTGTCTTCTCTCTGTTCGTCTGTTTATATGTCAAATTTATGCTAGGTAGCTTGGACGGTAGAACAATTGTCCGACCTTCCCACGTCTTCCACTTTCAGATTTGGGTCTTCATGTCATTGCCGAAAAAATCCTCTTCAAGTTGGACGCCCAGTCACTGCGCTCAGCCGAACAGGTCTGCCATGATTGGGGCCGGGTGGTGGCGGAGGGCCAGCTCTGGCGGAAGCTCATTGAAAACAACGTCCGGACCGATGCTCTATGGCGCGGCATCGGAACACGGCGCGGCTGGTAAGAGTTCCCACTGTTAAAATTTCCTGGGTGAACTCCCCCGGTTCTCTGGTTTAGCAGATTTGCTCAAGCCAGGGGACGGTTCACTGAACCTATGATCGGTTTCCTTCCCGTCGAGGAAGTTTGTACTGTTTACCTTTGAAATTTACCTTCCACACATATCTGCTTACAGGATAAAAAACCTGTTTCGAAAGTACCCCTTACCTCAGATCGGGGACACCTACTATCGCCAATTATTCCCGGTTATTATGCGTGATATCGAGGTCAGTGCCCGCGATTTTATCGGACTGTCTTGTCTTCTATTTCTTACTTGTCTGAATGGTTGTCTTTATTTATGTCTGTCTATCTATGTCTGTCTATCTTTTCCCTACTTGGTTTATTCTGGGTCTCTGTGTGCTCCCTGTCTGCATGTTTGTCTGTCTGGTTGCTTGTCTACCTATCTATCTGCCTGATAATACCTTGCAGGATTTGTCTCTACATACGTCTGTTGTCTGTCACAGTTGTCTGTGTCTATTTGTGAGCCTCTTTGATCGTATGTCTTTGCCTTACTGTGTTTGACTGAACGTCTTGTTTCCTGTCTTGTTTTCTGTCTCGGAAGTCTGCCTTGTTCGCATGTTTTGTTTGCCTTGTCTGCATTCCTTTTCTACATTGTTTACATCTATCTACATTGTCTGTCTGCCTTCTCAATCCCATGAACCCTTGCTTAAAATAATTTGTGAGTCTGTCAGTGTCTACCAGTTTGTCTGTCTGTCCGTTTGACTTTGCCTGGGTGTTTGTGCCAATCTGCCCGGCCACTGTCTGCCTGCGGTCACTAATTTTAATGAATGGCTCTTCGCATTAGGCAACCGAGCGGAACTGGAAAATCGGAAACCATACCCTACATAAAATCAACTGCCGGAGTGAAAATAGCAAAGGCGTCTACTGCCTCCAGTATGACGATGAAAAAATCATCAGCGGCTTACGTGACAACACCATTAAGGTACGCTCTCTTGTCGTAACTCAACGTGAAACTACTGATTGCGAACATCGGATTCTTTTTGTCGGGACTACTTAATTACTGCAAGTAACGTAATCAGATTAGGCATAGTCGCGGCTGGGTTTTCTTATTAGTCTAAAGAGGTTTTGCTAGTGGCGTCTCCTATTCCGACTCTGACGACACGCGTCGAGTTTGGTCAAACTTACGCCGAAATGATTGCCTTCACTTGGTCACTTGATTTTATCACAATCAAAACCGAGTATCACCCAGTGAATGGACATTTTTTTAACTATGAATAATAATTGGGAGTTGGCTTGTTTTTTTGCAGGTGTGGGATCGGTCGAATCTGCAGTGTTCGCAGATTCTGACTGGACACACGGGATCGGTGTTGTGCCTGCAGTACGATGAACGGATCATTGTCAGTGGATCAAGTGATTCGACCGTTCGTGTCTGGGACATAGCTCGCGGGGAAATGCTCAACACACTGGTGCACCATTGCGAGGCCGTACTACATGTGCGCTTTCAAAACGGCATGATGGTCACCTGCTCCAAGGTATCGATGATGAGTATCCTTTTAATCAGACGGGTTGTGTAAGGACTTGTCTGGCAGTTTGTCGTGTTGCATGTGTGCATATCTGTCTGTTGATCGATCAGGCAGGAATATTATCTTACTTGCCTGTATATTTACCTCGTGGATTAGTGGGTTTGTCTGCCCACTTGTCTGTTTGCCTCTATGTCTACCTGTCGCTTTGTTAGCTTGTCAAAGTGTCTGTCACTTATATGTGTGTCTGCCTGCCTTTCTAGTCAGTCAGCCAGTTTGCCTGTCTTTGTAGATGTCTGTCTGTCTGACTATCCCTCTGCCTGTCTAACTAATCCGCTATCCAGTTTTTCTGTTTGCTCGGGCGCTAGTCCCTATCTCAACGTGCCAATCTGTCAATCGTGCCAATCTCTACTTTTTTGGTTGGTCTATGGGCTTGTCTGCCCGTCTCCTTATTTGCATAATTGTCCGTTCATTTTCAACCTCGTCCCTCATTTTTTCATCCATTCCCCCAGGATCGATCGATTGCCGTCTGGGACATGCTTTCCGCCAAAGACATTGCTCTGCGTCGCGTGCTGGTCGGCCATCGAGCCGCCGTGAACGTGGTGGACTTTGATGAGAAGTACATTGTGTCGGCCTCCGGTGATCGCACCATCAAGGTGAGTTTACAAGCTCCTTCCGTCGCGCTGCTGTTTGTCTTAACTGAAGTGTAGACTGTTGTTAGAGTTTTATGACTGGAGTAGGCAATGAGCAGAACCCGCTGGAAGGGGCCAGCCGGAAGACAGTTTGAACACCTCCCCCCTCAACTTAGACAGACATTTAACCAATAGGCAGAGAGGCATCGAACCATCGCTGAGGAAATTGTTGGGATTAAGAAGACAGACGTACGATCTGAAAACGACACACGAGCAGACAGACATTTTCACAACTAGTGAGTAGACTGACAAATACGCTGACAGATGTGTAGTAACCGAGAGACAAACAGACAGACAGAAATTAATACAGACGCAGACATTGCAGAAAGGCATGCCTTTGAATTGAGGAGCATGAAATTGAGCGTGACACATGAATGTCTTGAAGGTTTGAGATTGACGTTGGCGATAGTCATGTCTTCAGACGTGCATTTACATGCGACAAAACACTTCTGAGGCACGGGGATTGCAAAATTTCTCTTTTCCGTGTTACCTAACCGTGTGTATTATTATCCCCGCCCGATAGGTATGGAGCACGGCGACGTGCGAGTTTGTGCGCACGCTGCAGGGACATAAGCGGGGTATCGCGTGTTTACAATACAAAGACCGTCTAATTGCCAGCGGAAGTTCCGATAATACAATACGGTAAATGCGCACATGCATTGCAAATGCACACTTTACTCTCTCCCTTTCCACCTCTACGTTATACCGGTCGTCACGGGGGTGCCACACACACACACACGGCACACGTTCATTGATCCGGCATTTACCAGCCTCCATGTATATGCTAAATGGATGCTTGTGTTCGTTGTACTGTAGGCTGTGGGACATTGAGTGTGGGGCCTGCTTGCGGGTTCTGGAGGGCCACGAGGAGCTGGTGCGGTGCATCCGGTTCGACAACAAGCGCATCGTCAGCGGCGCCTACGACGGGTACGGAATTCTGGCAGATACTCGCTGTGCGGCACAGGTTGATATATGGCTGTTTTTACAGAAAGATTAAAATATGGGATCTCCAAGCGGCGCTTGATCCGCGGACTCTTGCCTCATCGCTTTGTGTCAAAACTCTTGTGGTAGGTTGGAAAAGGATTCAGACAGGCAGTCGGAAATGTATTCGGGGGACACTGCCAGGCAGTAGAGACCTGACCTCGAACCAGGTGGAGCGATAATAGGGCTCACAGACCGACGTGCAAACAAACCGCCCGACAGGCAGCTAGACAAGAAATGCAGTCAGGCACAAACGTAGACTGCGGCACTAAATGGATAGACAGACAGACAGTCTATGCTGAGAGATACTGAAGGCACTGTTTCTCACTAGGACAACATGATGAACCGTCAAGGATATAGACACTATACCGATGAACTCAGCCAGAATTTGCAAAGAATAAGACATTTCCAGCACATAGGGACAGACCAAGGAACAGGGACGGCATATGCGAGACAGACAGACAGAGAGCTTTGACAGGCAGTATCAACGGAAATAGCCACTGGAAGGATTGGTGGCGTTTTAAAATAATTGACAGACAGTCAAAACAGGCAAACAGACAATGGAAACAGACAGGTAGATGGGTTTATAACAAAACCTTGACTATTGTGACCATAAAGCAAACGGCGTTTCACATGTCTCAATTCTGTTTTTCCCTCTCTCTAGGAGCACAGTGGACGGGTGTTCCGGTTGCAATTTGACGAGTTCCAAATTGTCAGCAGCAGTCACGACGACACCATCCTCATTTGGGACTTCTTCAACAATACCACTGTCTCCCTTCCTCAACCGCGAAACCAAAGCCGGAGTGACAACCCCGCTGGCAACAGTTCTGCCAGTGGTGGCGCCCTTCCGTCCTCCACCGCCAAGCCGGGCGGTGTCGCTGTGGCGTTCGAGCCTTGAGCCAACCCTGAATCCGTTTGTGGAAGACACCACACACATACAGAATTCCGAATCGTCGCCCTCTCCCAGGGAAACAGCGTGATGGGGGACAAGAAAGGTGTCGAGGACAAGGCCATTTCCCTGCTGCAGACGGAAATTACCACAGCGTGGCGCGGAGTATTAACCCGATCTCGTTTTCTTCTCTCACCACCCAACGCTCCCCCGCAACTTCGTTTTAACCGGATTCTTCTTTCCCCTTCTCTCTTTGCGGTTCTGTTTACCGAAACGTTTGGTGGGTGGTCGTCGTTCATGCTGGTTGTTTGTGCGGTCTCTTTTGTTCGAAGTTAACACGTACTTTTTATCTTGTTCGATTGCATATTGTGACAGTCGAGGGTGTTTTTTATTGCGTTATTTTTCCCCCCATTCTTCGGTGTTATGAAGAGAAAGATATACTGTGCGGATGTGGCTTTTGTTGAGGTGCGCCCGTGTTACAAGAGCACTAGCCCGAAGTTCTAGCCGCCCAAACGGTGTATCAAAGGCAGATGTCCACATGTGCATGTCCTTAATTATTTACCAAAGTGTACATATACTGCGTTGTACGTGTTCCGTTGTGGGTGAGCTTGCTTAAGCGGCCTGCTCCAGGATTTTGTGGGCATAGCAGGGTCGGCTTGACAAAGAATTGTCCGTTACATGTCGTCCATACAGCGCAGTTTATTGATGTCACTCGGGAGCCCAGAGATTCGACTACCGACTGATATCAAAAACTAATCCCCCTTTGTAGGGTCCGGCTCATAATTTGAAAGTATCTGAAGCTCCTCTCTAGTTAGATTTGAGAGATGCCATGCAAGACAGCATTATTGTAGTTGATTGCTCGTCAGTTAATAAACAGTTATTTAATACGATCGTTCAATCAATCGTTGATTTGTTATGTCAAGTTAACTGCAGAGGAGGACCTTCCGAAATTTGCAGATTGTAAGCCCGATTCTATAAAGGGGGATAGCTTTTGATGTCATTCGGTGGACAAATCTTTGGACTTTTGAACGCTATCAGTAAGATGCAATTGGGCCACGCCCTCGTCTTCATCACTTCCTACGGCATCGTCCCTTTTCTCGGCCACTGGCCTTCCCTCAACCTCCTTCGTTATATTATAGGCATGGCACTGATAAACTCGCGGAATAATTTTCGCTCTGGGAGGAGAGGATTAGTAAATTGTGTGAACGATATGAATGATAATGGTACGATTCGAAAAAATACATTTGTGAAATCCAATTTGACTGACGGACAGACAGGCGAACAGACAGACATACAGACACACTGATCTTCCAGGCAGACTAGACCCACATGGGTTGATGCGAAAAATTTAACGGTGGTCACTAACACCAAATCATCTGATGGCGACAATTTGTTATCGGTAAAACCAAGAGAGTGATTAAAAAGTCAGAAATCACGACCACGAGAAAACCGCCCGCTACAAAATGGTGGTAGTCAATACAGACCAGTCTAGTATTACAGCCGAGAAGTAATAAAAAAATGGCCGGATTGCTCTAAAACCGTACTCACACTCACATTCTTGACAAGCCACGAGGAAAACATGTTCCGAGAATGAGACAGCGCTCGTGACAGAAGATAAAAGCGCGATCAAACAGAGGTGTAGCGCCTCAGAAAAATGAGAACCCCTCCACCACCATCACAGCCCGATGTTAAAGGCAACGTAATTTTCTGCAACAACACACACAACCGAGGAAACTGACGTGGTATAGAACCCAAAATCACTAAGACATGTGACCGCGAGAAAGGAAATGAAAAAAGAAGGGCAGCGTGTGCATTACTCGAAATCTACAAAGCTACCGAACGCACCTCCAGCGCCGACAAATTCGGTGTTGAGTCGCTGCCAAAACTTGTCCAGCTCCTCGCGCATCGCAATCCAGTCCATCATGGGATTGACGGCCTCCATGCCCTTTTGCGTTTCATTAAGCTCGCGACGGAACACTGACAGATTCTGGGTGAATCTGTACAGAGCACCAAAACAGTTGCCGAATTGGATGCTTTTCTAAACAGTAAGAGACGTTGCTATAAATAGTTTCTCTTACCTGTCACGTGTCTTGTTAGTCAGATTCTTCTCGACCCCTTCCATCAGGACGGTGAAGCAATGCGCTACTTGGTTGCGCTTATCCTCGGGATATGATTGGACGATACGCGGTTGCAGCTCTTGGAAATGCTACAACAGCAAAAAAATATTTGTCTTACCATCAATCAGTCAGGCCGTCTGCTTGTCGACCTGTCTGCCCGCATGTCTATCTGTCTATCTGCTGTCTTATCTACTTAATTAATTTGTAAAAGATTTCGGCGAGTTCCAGACGACACCTACCCTATCACAGAGGAAAATCAGGACCAACAGCGGACGCGAGTAGTTCCACTGGTTGCGCCCATCGTCAAACATGATGACCCGCAGGAGACCGGCGAGAATCTGCTGGAAACGTGTCGGTTGACCCTCGTAAACCACTAAGGCAGATGATCGGTTATCCTGCGTTGCCAGTTCCGGATGCTTCTGGCGGCGTTGTAGTTCACGGAAGAGGTGGGTCAAGAGACTGTCCAGGGCACTGCAACTGTTGTTGCACATATTGTTGTCTGTAGGGGCAAACGATAATAATTAGTATCAATAGCAATTAGAATTCAAATCTAAGAAATGGCAGCTGTAACAGACAGACAGACAGGCAGATAGACAAGACAGAAAAGCCAATAGATAACAACGAAAGCTGCAATTATACCGATGGCATTGACTCCCTTCGTGATACTGTCGAGAATGTACAGAAACACCGGCACTTCCACGCTGACCAAAAAGTCAATATGATTCAGACCGATTTGGTGAAGTAGGGTGTAATATGCCGAGCCTAATTTAGGATACTCCTGCGTGGTAAGAACAAGCTTCACATTAGCATTCATAATACTAGCCCGAGTTAATAACATGCCAGTGATGGGTCACCCTACCAAGAGATCAGAATGCGAAAGTGACGTCATCAGCTTGAGAAGCACCTGGAAGGCCTCATCCAGCGTCCGGTCGCCGTACAGCACAAACACGCCAAAGTTGCAGTAGGAGCCCTGGAGGGCGTAGAAAAACATGTTCATCGCCACGCCAATCCCCTTGAGCTTCTTCGGGTAGAGGTCCGTCTTGGGAATGTCAGTCAGCGACAGGATACGGGTGCCTGAAAAAAGCAGTTATCAGTAATTAAATAGTCAATAAAAAGATAGACATTCAGGTATACGGGCAGCGACGCAAGAAACAGGCAAGCAGGTAGACCGGCAGACGCACCGTATCGGCAACAGGCAGGCAGACAGCCAGACACATATTGATAGACACTAACAAGGAAAGAAACTGGCAGACAGAAAGTCGGAAGAGCTGACAGTCACTCACCATATACAGTAAAAATTTTGCAGATTTCTTTGAAGAGTAAAATATTGTTGGGCGAGGAAATGTCGAAGGCTATCCGTTGCGAGCGATTCTGATCCAGCTCGGACATAAACTTGAGCATGGGATTGGTGACGGCCGGGTCGGAATACCAGAACTCCACCACCCGTTCACACACGGCCAGGTACTTTGGATATCTATAGAAAACACACGTAAATCAAGAAGCGAACACGGCGACGGTGTCATGTAACAATTGTAAACGTCGTCAAGACTTGCATCCACTCGAAAAACAGAACGTAGGCGTTTCGGTTCAGCAGAGAGGAGCAGATGCCGCGGAGGTCGCGCGCGATGCCGATGGCCGCCAACTTGGCTTCCTTCTCATTGAAGAGGGGTGTGCCAACGTTGGACATAAGCCGCCCGAGGGTCTCAAACTCAGCTGGAGAAATGAGAACGAATTAGTCTTGAAAGACAATGCAGAAAGTTTTAGGCAGATAAGCAACCAGAAAAAGACACAGACAGACAAGTAGATAGATAGACAGACAGAGAGGCAGAGAGCTAGATAGAGCAACAGGCAGGCAGACAATCAGGAAAACAAAAAGGCATAACAGCCAGTCTCTAACATAGTCACACAGTCTATACAGACAGTCATGAACGTAGTGGGCAAACAAACATGTCTTGGTATTGGAAATGCAAAGACCAGCAAAGTGCCGGCTCAGCCCAGTAACACCAACTCGCTCTCCGAAAAGACCAGAGATGCCAGCCACGATGGGCAGGCACCATGGGAATGGGTCATTCGAAGCACAAAGGGAGAACTCGAACAAACAAGTCTCAACAATCTCACCGCCAATTGGCCGCATGAACTCCTCCAGTTTGTCCTCATCTTCGACAAGTTCGGTCGAGAGCAAGCGAGCTAAGGAGGCGTAGAAAGCGGTGCGGCATTTTAGGTCGACTAGGGTGGAATTGGTGCCGAGGAATGGGAAGTTGTCACTCTGCACAGCACAAAATGTGTGGTCAATCTACATGTGGGTGAGCACGCGTAGTAGTGAACAAGAACAACAAGAGAAGCACTATACCGTGTGGTTCTTCAGCAGAAACTGTACTTCGTCCAGCTTGACCATCCGGCGAATACTGCTGTAGCCCATGGACAGGTCGTTCAAGAGCTGTAGACTGCGCGTCACAACATTATCACTGTCGCCCCAGAACTTTAGGTTCGTCACACTGTGGAAGAAAGAGGAACACCAAATTCAGAAAGAAAGGAGGCAGGCAGTCACAACCTAAACGGGAGTGAATACGAAAACAGACAGACGTACAAGATGGATGAAAGAGAGAGAAGCGGCAAGAAAGACCAACAGACAAACAGACAGACAGAAGTATGGAATAAGGTCATCGCAAGTACAACTCACATTTTCCGTATCATAATGCTCATGACCACCAGCTCGTCATCAATACCCAATTCCGTCTTCATGACCTGGTAGACACCCTTGGGTGACTGGTCACCGATATACACCTTCCGGAAGTACTCGAAAAACTGCATGTTCGCAAGCTCCAGCTTTTCGCTTTTCCGACGGTTCAACTTGTTATCCGTATAGCCCATTAACCTCATCACCCTAAAATGGAAACATAGATTGGTATTACACCGAATTACGTTGGGTAATACAACAGCGGGAAAAAGGGGTAACCAGAGCGTACGCGGACACACGAGTAATTGCAGAAAAAACCGAAAATTACCGGCAAATTAGTTGGGCGTCAATGCCGTCCGTCTCGTCGGATGCAGTGTAAGCTACTCGTCCACTAATCGCAGCACCGATGAAGTAAACGAGCCATGCTAGTCTCTCTGAAAACAAGGAAAGAGTATGTTAGTTGAGTACAACATTTAGCCATGCAAAGAATAGGCTAAGGAACAGACACTCAGAGTGACAGGCAGACAAGCAGGCACATAGACAGATGAACAGATATAGGCAGACATGCAGGCAGGCAGACAGATAGACACATGAATGGACAGAAAAATAGACGACAAAGAGGAAGAGAGACAGACATACAAATCTGCATCTGTAATGGACTTACCTTCTTCAATCAAGACATCCTTCTCCGCACTACCGGCTTTCTTCAGCAGGTCATCATACAGCCGCGCGGATCGCTCAAACAGCTGGACGATGAACGTGCAGTTGGCTTCATACTCGCAGCGCACAATAATGGCAAACTGATCCAGCTGCTGCTGCAACAGGCCCAAGTCGTCAATCGGGTCTTCCATGCCGTCGTTGATCACCCGGGACACCATCTGCAGGTGGGCCATAATCATGGCGCGCGACACTTCCGGCGCGTATGTGTCGAGGTGGTGCGGCTGGCTGGACTTGACGTAGGGCATGGATGCGACGAGGCGCTGCCAGAGGCTGAGAATATAGTGCAGGCTGTTGTGGCTGAACTGCAGCTGCTGCAAGCTCATGACCGTGAACTTGGCCACTTCTTGGATGAAGCTAGTGTAGTTGTCGGACTCCATCAGCTCGCTAAGCTGGAAGCTGGCCTTGAGACGGGCCAGCAGCCGGCAGAATTCGTGATAACACTGCGGATCTTCCAGATTCTAGCAAAAATTTAACCAAAATATACACCAATAAAATAAATAAAATAGCTATTTTTCAAACATATAAAAATAAGTAAAATGGAATGTATTCATGGCACACTAGAACTGACCGTGAAATGGTTTTCGAGGATGTCGCGAACACCGGATATGAGCGTGTTGAGGTATTTCGTACGCTCCGATGCATTGAAAAGAGATCGTCTCACGGAGGCCAGTTGGATGAGGATGCCCAGTGCCTGTAAAGAAATCCCAACTCTTTGTCGTGAACTATCACAACAACCGATGAAGGTGAGGATAAATTGACTCTAGATTGACTAACCAGGTATCCGATGTTCGGCGGGAGGGCGGCAAAGAGATTGAAGAAGAGTTTCAAATGGTCCAAGTCAAGGAAAGCTGAATCGGCAGGAAAATATGGAATAATTAGAGAGGTAAACTTTGAGTCGACAGGCGCTGCTACTGTACTTGTTCGCCAGGTGACGGGGATCTGGACGGTGTTGGCGTCGTCCGACTCATCCGTAGCCGTCCCGATGAAGTCGTAGTTCAGGCAGGCGAGTGCTAAGCTGAGCAAACTAGAGAAGTACGGGAGGGTCTCCGGGCGGAAAAACGGACGAGCTCCGGCCTAGAAAATCCAGCATTACTGTACAACGCTAGAACAGACCCAATAAAGGGATGATGGGAGGTGTCTCGGTATTGGGAATGTCAGTAATAGGGTGAAGAAATATCGGAATAGCCCAGTAATGTAAACTCGGTCTGCGAGGAGTGCGGAAGCCACCGCGAGAAGAACTCCCGAGTAGCGGAGTAAGAAGATGCGCCTCTCGTAGCGTCAGAAAACAGCATAGCTCAATTCTGTACCTCGAATGTTCCCTGCCCATTCTTGACGGCGTTCTCGAGGAGACTGCAAGCCAGTTTGTAGATGTCATACAGCTGGTTCTCCCGGAACGTCGAGGAGGTCTTCATGTGGAGGGACATGGACCGCGCCGAATCACCCTGCAAGGAGATAATTAGATAGCGTCAGTAAGAGCTTTCGGGTTTCCGAGAGAAAATGGGATAAACAACTTACGCCACTGGGATGGCACATCTCAATGACTAGGGCAGTGAGCAGTTGAATGCCAACCACACTTTGTTCCATGGATCCCTGGAGGAAAAAAAGGAATCAGAAAAATACGATCATATTTTACCATAAAAAAAATATATGATAATATATCGAATAACTAAGCTCAGTTTCGAGAGAGTGGCTCATTTATTGCTATTGTTCGTTAGGTTCTCGTTCGTTGTGTTCCTTGGATTGGGTTCGCTGGGTTTTGATGAGTTTAGAGTGGTTTAAGATTTTGTCACGTGTCATCACGGCAGATTTTTCACTGGCGTTCGGATCTTGCAAATCATCGTAGCATCCAAAGACCAAGCTTGGTCAATACTGATTGATTTGTTGATTGATGACGACCTGAAACTTTCAACTGCACTGTGTGGACAAACGTACCTGACAGTAACTATTGATTGCTTGATTGACGGATAATCAGGTTTCAAAAATAAAAAATAATTCGAAAAATTCGAGTTACTCTTTTTAAAATACCAAAACGCTCCAAACTAACCTCGATGAACTTCATAACATCGGTGATGACGCTGCGGAACATGAAGTCATCCTTTTCCCGATCGAACCAGCCGAATTTCACAATCGTCGCGAACAGCTGTGCGAGAGGGAAAACCACAACAAACGCTCAGAATAGATTCCAAAAATAGGAAATCCCATTTCAGCGCACAAACCTTCGTTGCCGCTTGCATCACATAGGGCATCTGCTTGGGATTTGCGTAGAGGAATCGTAAAATGAAATTACCTACATCATAAAATAGAAAATATTCCTAAAAAATGTCATTCCAATTATTGTTCTTCCTTACGGATGTCGATTCGCTGATTCAGCGGCAGAGACGGCTGCTTCATACACAGTTTCGTCAAGGTATTTAGGGCCAGAACAATGGAATAGGGCGACTAAAGTGGGTGAAAAGAACGGAGTTTTCACACAAAATTCCAAGGGAATCCTCAGAGACGCCTCTGACAATTTTCCCGTTCCCGTTCCTCTCCACTCACCTGACCGCGTTCCAGCAGAACCGTGCATTTCTGCAGGACATCCTGACTCTCTGCGAAGTGAATCAACGCTTTCTCCGCCTCCTTCTGCTGGAGCGCGTTCTGCGGCTCGTAAAACTGACGGCTGTACGCCTCAATCTGGAGTATCTCCTAAGGAAAGACAAATTCCATCCTTGAAAACAACCGGCCGAAACCAAAAACCTGGTGATCCATACCTGCTCCATGCTGTTCATCATTTTGCGGGATATGTTCCGCAATGCAAAATGACAACCCCGGTGGGATTCGGGTGGTGGAGCGGAAGGTGTCACGGCACGACCTCCGAGAGCTGATTTTGAGAAAATAACTTTTTAAGGAAAATGTCTTTCACATCGTTCCGCTTTCCGCTCAAAGCCGCCGCTTTTCTCCCGCCATCACAATAAATTTCAATGTCCAGCAGCTTGTTGAATCCAGATTCGGAGAACGAAATCACCGCCACCGCAAAAATCCTATTTCTTGTTGAAAAAAAAAAAACAGAAAATGAATGAACGGTTTTTGTCTTTGTTGTGATTTGTTGCGCAGTCTTGTGGTTACGGCCAAAAAGCCGTCAACGTCCATTAAGCAAATCACAATAATCCAAAAGCGCAGTTCCACCTCCATTAATTGGCGCATTCCACTACCATGGGATTCTTAGAAGCGTAACTGCCAAAATGCCAGCACCACTGAAGTGTGGAGTTCCACACCGTGACTCGCATTCTTTTTTTCCCACAACACTAGCGAGCTCTTCAGCATATCTTCCCTAAAATCTCCAAGATCCGCGATTTCCGCTCCGTTCGCTTGGAATTTCTTATTTACTATTATCGTGGCCGTTGTTGGCAGAAGCACGATCTTGCGATTCAAGCTGCTAGGAGAAAAGTTTCGGGCCTTTTACACGACGAGGACGACGTTTTTATTGAGACTTTCTTTCTCGCCACCATTATGTCTGCCACCGGACTTCAAAGCCTGATGTCGCTCTATCGCCAGTTGACAGAGGAGTGGAATAAGCGCCCAATGGAGAAGGCCAAATGTGAAAGTCTGCTCAATTCATTGAAAGTACGTTAAGAAGGTCTTCCGTTCTTTCCGGTGTAAAAAGGTTGCATTTGTTGTTTTTGGCAGGTCGCTTTGACGGAACACCATTTCATCCCGACCGCCGAAGGGGAGGCTTCGAAACAGGAAATTATTTTAGCCAGTGCGTTGCAATTGGTGTCAGCATGTGTGGCGCTTGTGGGGGAAATCGGAAGTCCTGATTTTAATTTGAGATTTTTCCAGGAGACGTCCTGGAGATGGGAGCTCAGTTTGCCATCTTCGACCGTGATCTCAAGAGTTTCCAGCGCCACATTGATCAGCTGAAGGTCTACTACTACGATGTCAAGTAAGAAGGCCTTGGCGGTGTTGAAATTAGAAAATCGAATTGATAGTGGTAACGTCTTGCAAATTATCTGAAGGGCTGCTGATTGATCGGTTAATTGCCAACACATTAGTTTGGTGCAATTACCCTTGCATTGATTGATGAAGTATCGTGAGTTTCATCGACGCGTGACTATTACTGTCCTATCGTCGAAAGTCTGTGCATTTCTGATTTATTGATTGATTACAAGCGATTTCTCGTGGATGATGGCGTGATCTTTCAAGATCAGCTTTCTGGTATTATAAATAATCAGTTCACTGTGGATTTTTGTATGCCTATTTCAGAGGTGGAATTCCGGATTCATCCATGATGCAACAGCTCCTCGGACTGTACCTACTGTCGCTGTTGGCGGAGAATCGTCTGGGTGACTTTCACAGTGAGGTCGAGTTGATGTCGCTGGACAAGATCGAAAAGGACCAGTACCTGAGCTTCCCCGTCCAGTTGGAACGCAGTCTGATGGAGGGTAGCTACAGCAAGATCTTCATCGCCCACAAGAATGTCCCTGCACCGAGCTACGGCTATTTCATGGAATTGCTGGCCAACACTACACGGTTCGTTCATGCCTGCTATCCCTGTTACTGTCTTTGAACTGCTGAACTTTCTAACCGCATGCGTTGGTTGCAGAATCGAAATTGCAAAGAATATCAGTAGAGCCTGCCCATTGATCAGCGCTGACGCCGCCCGGAAAATGCTCTTCATCACCAGTGAGCCGGAATTTAAGACTTTCGTTGATCAGGTCTGTAGTTGCATGCATGCAAAGTGAATTGCATACATTCCCTATTTATCTGTGTTTGGCTGTCTGTTTATCTGTCTGTTTGTCTGTCTGTGTTTGTTTCTGGCTGACCGGACGTCTATCTGCCTAGATAGCTGTCCTCTGTTTATCTATTTGTTTATCTGCTTTCTGTCTGTTTGTTTGTCTGTTTGGCTGTCTGCTCGGCTATGTGTCTATCTCTTTGTCTGTCTGTCTGTCTGTCTCTCACTGTCTGTGTCTCTGTATGCCTGCGTCTGTCTGCATCTGCCTGCTGATCTATCTGTATATTTGTCTGCCTGCTTGCTGGTTTGCCTTAACCTCCTTTCTGTCCATCTTATGTCTGTCCATCTGAATCTACGTTTTTGTCTTCGTACTTTAGAACAAATGGAAACTGGCCCAGAACGGTGTCCTCAACTTCGACACGGAACGCAATCTAATTCAGGACCAACTGCTGATAGAGTCAGACATGGAAACGGACGGCCGGCAGATCACCGCGGCCGATTTGACCGCCTTATCCTACCAAGAAGTGGCCGAGACAATGCTCGGTTATGCTAAGGAACTGGAGAAAATTGTGTAAAATAGAACGATACATCTACAGATGTATATCGGCTTTTTTAATACACCTCTGGCGTCTCATATCGACCTTTTATCGAAATTATGGTTATACAGTAGCCCAACCTTTGTCCGGCCAATGAGGTTCTGTTCAGCCGAAGTCCTCATGGAATGGTGCTTTAGCTGGTTGAATGCCATAGCGCACTGTCGCATTAAACCGGAACTTAACCAATCCGTTCGTTTTTTTCAGTTTTCAGGTTTTTTAAAAATCTTAACTATTCTCAAAAGATTCACCAGGTAAACAAGCTTCCGGGTCTAGGGGGAGGTGTTTCCATTTCCATCGGTCAAGGGAGGAGGCCAGAGGTTGATGAGAGTTACGGCCAAGTACTAGTACGGGCGCATCCGCTAAATTGAACGTGGCAAAAAGCTACGGCACAGTCAGCTGGATTCTGTTGAACACCCCCTTCAGGATCATTACTACGTTGTGCTGGATTACCTGCATAAAACGGGTAAAATCCGGGTGGAGTTGGAATTGCTTTTTCCCGGAGTTGCACATCTCTGGTGGTGAGAATGATATCAGGAACATTGTCCAGTGCAGGTCAGATAAGACGCTGCGTCTAGCGCGAGGTAAGCAAAACTGGATGCAACAGTTTTTCATCATTTCTGGAAAAAGCTGAACTAGAAGTTTTAATTTCTCAAGATTTAAGTGGGACAATTAAACAACTTAGAACTATAACTAGACTACTAAACCAATCTATACTGATAATCTTTGGCAGCTATTTTTTTAGTTGCCTGATGATATTTATTGCGATCCCTACATATATGCAATATGTTATCTACCTATTGGACTTACCAGCATGCTGCCTGCAACTGGTCGAAGAAAGCTCCAGTCAAGGCCCAACGAGAGGATTCCTGCGAATTTCGATCATTTCCAGATTCGATTCAATCTCGAAAGACGGTAAATTTCCCTCCGTCGTAAAACTGTTGAGTCCCTCAAATACGGACATGCTTGTTGCCGCTATCTGGCAAGAATCCAGTATGAGCGTCTGGATTGAGGCGAACCCTCGGTCAGCGTGAGGAAATTCCTCTCGCCGAGATGTAATGTCAAAATATGGCGTTTCCAGTGCAGCAATAGACCGTTCAACGGGAAACGCATATCCTCGGGTGCATTTTTACAATTGTGTACCCTTACTGATTGCAGATATACTCTTGCGCCGGGAAAGCTGTGTACTTCTTCTTCACCTTGAAGTGGAAAATGACAAGGCTGCGGATGCCGGGGGGAAAGTGGTCACCGTCAAAGTTACCGGGCACGGTGCACGTGATATGCTTGTCCACTCCATCGCCACATCGGGTGACGGTGTGGTTAATGGTGCGACAGCTTGGATGGGGCTTGCCGGCGGCGGCGTCGCTGTTGTTATCGGTAACGGAGCAAGGTGTAACTGCAAAAAGGAGGAGCAACACTGACGCACCAAAGATGCCGGAAACACTCATGATTGAGGCAAAGCAAAATATTCGGTTCTTTTTACAACCACGCCACACGCACCACGTTTATTTGCCAGTTGAAATTAATAAAATATTTTGCTGTGTTAAATTTGCCAAAAATCTTCGGTGGAATAGACTCATGAAGACGTTTTAGGTGTTTACCGGCAATTAAGTCTCACTACACAGGACGTTGTTGTGAATCCGGTAGTAACAAGTAGTAAACTCTCCTAATAATCCTTTTTAGATGGTAGTACTCGTACCTTCGCTATACAACAGGGGCTCTTATAGGGTTTTATAAGTCGGAACCAGGACCCCTCTTGGTCAGGGCCAGGAGTGGGCAAAGAGGCAAAATGCACTTTTTTCAAAACTGAAGCTAAAATTTAGCCTTTTGTTTCTGATCATTTTTGAAACTTGTGGGGGGGGGTGTGGGAGTCAAATTTCCGGAGGTCCCTCTGGGATTTCAAAACATTTTCAAAAGCACTTTTTTCAGTTTTTTTCTCAAATTTATAATTTGATGTGGTACAATATAACATATATACAATAAAACATTAAAAAATACAACGTAGTCTAAATTTGATGGACAAATTGACGTTTTGTGAATGGTTTGAAATCCCAGGGGCTCTTGGAAATCAGATCCGAACACGCCCACAAATTACAAAATGATCAAGAAAAAAACCGAATTTCGGGTTCAATTTTGAAAAAAATACATTCTGCCCCTTAACCCGCCCCTCATGGCCCTGATCATGAGGGGTATGAGGGGTTTTGGTCCCGACTTCTAAGGACCCTCAACGTGCCCTTGCACCGTGCAACGTGCAATATAGCACCGATTTCAAACTCACGTACAGTACAAGAGCGAAATGTGAATGTAATACGGTACAGTCAATTGATGTGAAAGTTTATTATATATAAATTCAGCAATAACGAGTGACTTCATATGAAGCAAACAAACGGTAAGAAATATAACAAAGAGAGTTCAGCAGGAAAAAAAGAGTGCACATGTGATGCCTCACAAAACGCTACCAGCGCAGAGTGAAAAATAGTCTGACAATTCAGGAAGACTGTAGAGTGCACTAACACAACAACCAACCCGGTCCTCAAAAGTCAAAACCTCCATCTATAAGACGTATTTCGTACCACAGATTCCGAAAAAAAACCCCACCGTTGAGCACGCAGTTTTGAGTAGTTTCACACTGCAATTCCTCCTCCAAAAAAGGTATGTGTAAGTTCTTTGTCCGTCTATAGGGCACCCATATTGACGCTCCTCCCGAGGGGTGAGAACTCTCCGCTCGTCGCGTTACCCTTCGGGTCCGTGAAGCAGCACCACTGCCCCATCCGACACTGCGGACTCTTCGACACCCGTCGGTTCCGGCATTTGGACCGAAGATCCTTCGTCGGCATACACGCTCCATTCTCTACCGTGGGCTCCGCGTTGGGCGTGCACCTCGCGCCGTCCTCCACCACCACTGCGACTGTCGTCGTCGTCGCGTCGGTCGCAGCTTCCGTTACGTCGACAGCGTCTTTGTCCGTCGCCGGTTCAGAGTAACAGCACCAACGACCCATCTCGCAGTCCGGCGACGGAGCGGCCTGCCGCTCCACACAGCTTGCCTGCAGCTCGCGGATCGTCAAGCACTGTCCGTTTCGCAGGGCCCGGTTACTGTTCGGCGCGCACTGCGCCCGTCCGTCTGTGGACGTGGTAGTCGTCGAGACGGTTGTTACTTCCGTCGCCTCCTCGTTGGTCAGCGCGACGACGGTCGACGAGTCCCCGAAGCAGCACCACTGACCCATCGGACAGTCGAAACTCGGTGAGGCTCTTCGATCCACACATCTCTCACTGATCTCCCTCATTCGCATGCACTGACCGTCGTGGATGGAGCTGTTCACGTTCGGTGTGCACGCAGGACCAACCGACAGCTTTGTGGCAGCCGGGACCTTCACCGCCGTGTCCGGGATGAGGATATCGATTTTGATGGGGTTGACCAGTTTGATGGTCTCCGTTGTTGTCGTAGTACTCGGAAGGGTCGTTGTTGTTGTTGCCATCGTCGTTGCGTTGCTCGACCCGAAGCAGCACCAACTAAACCTTGGACAATCGAGCGATGGAGAGGCTCGAAGGTCCGCACAGCTCTTCGGAAGGTCTCTCGTGGTCACGCACGTCCCCCTAGCCAACGGGTCACTGTTTGGTGTGCAGTGG
The DNA here is from genome assembly GCA_001579985.1 of Hypsibius dujardini. Taxonomy (NCBI): domain Eukaryota; kingdom Metazoa; phylum Tardigrada; class Eutardigrada; order Parachela; family Hypsibiidae; genus Hypsibius; species Hypsibius dujardini. The sequence goes on along the minus strand of LRSR01010177.1, from coordinate 52,957 downwards.
CCGTCCTCAACGGTGATCTTCACCTTGTTATCGCCGCCTAACAAAGAGATCTTTCCACCGTCCGTTCCATCCGTCAACTGCGCGGTTGTCGGCGGGTACACGGGGACCTGCGCACCGCTGAAACAGCACCATTGACTGGACAGACAGTTGATACTCTTCGCCGCCCGTTGTAACGCCCCGTTACACCGTGCCGGCAGGTCTGCACTGACGAGACAGACACCGTTGGTGATGGTTGGTTCGGTCTCGGGGGTGCACTGGTTCTGCGGTGACGTGACCGGGACGGTAAAGCAACAAAACTGCGAAGCTTGGCACTGGGTCGACTTTGAGAAGCGAAGGTCCTGGCATTGCGTGGTCAGCTGGTTCAGGTCGACGCAGGTGCCGTTCTTGACGGAGGGTTCAGTATTGGGCGTGCAACCGCCCCCAGTGATGATGGGGATGGGGTAGGGACCGACGGTCGGGCTGTTGAAGCAACAAAATTGCGATGTCAGGCAGTCCGTGGATTTGGATATTTGTCTGCCTTGACAGGTTTGACTAAGCGCGCCGAGTTCGGTACAGACACCGTTGTGGACTGACGGATTGCTTTGCGGGGTGCAGCTGCCGCCGTTATTATTGTTGGCTCCGCCTCCCCCAACTCCACCCGCACCGGTTGCGGAGAAGCAGCAGAATTGGGTGCTGCTGCAGTTGGCAGACTTGGACATTCGTTTCGCGGAGCATTGCGCCACGACTTGACTCTGGTCGACACATTGGCCGTCGTTAATGGACGGCTCGGTGTTTGGGGTGCACGGTCCGCTGGTTGGTGTGGATCCGCTCGGTGCCGGTGCTGGGTAGGCTCCGTCGAAACAGCAGTATTGGGATGTCTGGCAGTCGGACGACTTGGAAAGGCGTTGTCCGGCACATGATGTACTGAGGGCGCCGGTATCCACGCAGCGACCGTTCGTCACAGTCGGTTCGGTTTGAGGGGAACACTTGGTGCCAGAGCTTGGGCTGGTTGTGTTAACCGGTCCAGCTAATAAGATGAAGATGAAAAAGACGTTCGAGTATTGAGGCAAACAGATTCAAAATACAGAAAACAGAGATGAAATTCGTATATACTTTATTGTTATCGGAAGAGATGGACCGGTAGACAGACAGACAGACTATCAGAATGACAGCCTTCCAGATATCCAGACGGATAGGCACACAAACACACAGACACACAGACATACTGACACACAGACATAAATAAGAAGACGGAATTACAGACACATATGCAGCTAGTCAGTCAGAGAGGCAGACAGACGGTCAGCCAATCAGAAGGGCAGACATTCATACCACAGTGTAACAAACAGACAAACTAACTGTAGAAAACTCGATGGGCTTACGAGAGGGAGAGGGTGTTGATGCTCCTCCAGCCGGCTGACTGCTTGATGACCCGCTAAAGCAGCAGTATTGGTTTGTCTGACAGTCTGCAGACTTGGAAAGTCGTAATGCTCCACACTGAGCAGTCAATTGGTCGTTGTTCACACATTTTCCGTTAGTGATGCTGGGCTGCGTTAGTGGGGAACAAGATGCACCTCCACCTCCAATACCCCCGCCACCTGCCATTTGATCAAAACAGCAGAACTGGCCGCTCGCACAGTTGTCTGACTTTGACATGCGCTGCCCGGCACATTGTGATGTGAGGTCGCCGTTGTTGACGCACTTTCCGTTTGTAATACTTGGCTGACTTTGTGGTGAGCAAGTGGCTCCTCCGCTTGATGGGGCAGGACTGGCCGGATACTGCGATCCGCTGGCGGATTGATCGAAGCAGCAAAATTGGCTGCTAGCACAGTTGTCTGACTTTGACATGCGTTGTCCGATACATTGAACAGTAAGGTCGCCGCTGTTGACGCACTTCCCGTTGGTGACGGCAGGCGCGGTCTTCGGGGAACAAGATCCGCTGGATGGTCCAGCTAGTAAGAAAATGGTCCAATTTAGTTGGTTCGGCAATGATGGGGAAGACAGATATAATAAAATAGACAGACATACAGACATATGCGCTGTAAGTGACCCTAGCAAAGCGGCAGACAGACATATATAGATCTAAAATCACAGGGTAGACCAACAGGCAAACAGACAGTGCCTAAAAGGCAGACAGGCAGGCAAACAGAAAGACGGACAAAAAGAATGACAGACAGACAAAGAGACAAGGAAATATACTCGGACTAGCAGGCAGAGAATCAGATTGGCAAACACCAAAAGAGATGCAAACAGAAATGCAGACAAACAGAATATCCGAAATAAACGAACACATAGCTTACCAGGAGTTGATGACCCTCCCTCTACTGGTTGACTTGCAGCTTGACCGAAGCAGCAGTATTGATCGGTCTGGCAGTCTGCAGACCGCGAGAAACGCAGGGCTCCGCATTGTGCATTGAGCTGGTCTTTTCCGACGCACTTGCCGTTGGTAATGCCTGGCTGAGTTTGCGGAGAACAATTAGCTCCACCACTGGATGGAGTGGCCGACGGTGGCGACCCAGATCCAGGACCACCTGAAATTGCATTTTTCAATAGTTACTATTTAAGTTTTTGCAGCATAGAATCTGCATAAAGCTGTTGGTTTATCTGCCTGCCGTTTTGTCTTTCCGCCTTTCTGTCTGTCTGTCCGTTCGTCCGTTTTTCCGTTCGCCGGTCTGTCCGTCTGTCTTCTTTTGTCTTTCTGTGTGTTTATCTGTCCGTCCGTCCGTTTGTTTGTCCTCTTTAGTACAAACCTGGAGCACTGCCACCATCGCTGCCTCCCGGTGAACTCGACCCATACGCGTTGAAACAGCAGTATTGGCCGGTTCCACAATTCGGGGACTTCGAAATTCTCTGTCCTTGACACTTGGTCGTCAGTAATGCTGTATTGGTACAGACACCGTTCGTCACATCTGGAGCGGAACTCGGCGAGCACGATGACGCCGCGGGAGGCGCGACCGTTCCACCAACCGAAGTGGCGTTGAAACAGCAGAAATCCGAGGCTGCACACTGTGCTGATTTTGAGAAGGTCAGACGCCGGCACTGCGCGGACAGTTGGCTAGGACTAACGCAGTTTCCGTTGGTGATACTGGGCTGTGTGTTCGGACTACAAGCTTGAGAGCCTCCCCCTGCACCTCCGCCGCCATCACCACCGTACGATCCCGTGAAGCAACAAAACTGCTCGGGCGGACATTGGGGAGATTTCGAAACGCGTTTGCCGGTACATTGCTGGGAGAGCTGCGCCGATGAAGTGCACACTCCGCTGCTGGATGGTTCCGTGGATGGAGAGCACGCAGCACCTGCGTTTCCGGACCCTCCGTTGCTGGACCCACCATCTCCGGAACCGCCACTGGGAGAGCCACCGTTTCCGGAGCCACTGCCGCCCGAGCTTGACGGACTGGTGAAGCAGCAGAACTCCGTCGTGGAACAGTTGACCGACTTTGAAAGTCGTTTTCCGGTACACTGCTTTGCTAGATTGTCCGGTATCGTACAGACTCCGTCTTGCACGGACGGTTCCGTGTTCGGTGAGCACGCCCCTCCACCTGAACCACCGTTGCCACCACCGCTCGAACCGCCACCTCCGCCGGCACCTCCGGTATTATACGGGGCGCTGGTGAAGCAACAGTACTGACCGTTCGCGCAGTCGCCCGATTTTGATAACCTCATTCCAGAACACTTTTGGGTCAAGCTCTCCGGAGCGGTGCACACTCCGTTCTTAACGGTCGGTTCGCTGTTCGGTGAGCATGGACCGGTGCCGGAGCCCCCGTTCACGGCATCCCCGCCGGAGAAGCAGCAGTACTGGTTGTTGAGACAGTCGGCAGATTTCGAAAGTCGTTTTCCGCTACACTGCTTCGACAAGTCAGCCACGTTGGTGCAGACACCGTTTGAGATGGACGGTTGGGTGGTCGGAGAGCATGCACTGCCACCGACTGCCCCACCGCCACCACCTAAACCGCTGTTGTATGAGCCCGGTTGGCCACTCGGAGTGCCGGAGAAACAGCAAAACTGCACTATCGGGCAGTCCGTCGACTTGGACATCCGTTTGCCGGTACACTGGCTCGCCAGCTGATCCGAAGTTGTGCAAACTCCATCCTTGACGGTAGGGTCGGTACTCGGCGAACACTTCCCGCCAGCCATAGAACCTCCACTACCGTTATCGACCGGTAAGACGGGGTACGGCGCTTGGGTGATACCACCACCTCCGTTAGAGCCTCCAACACTGCCTCCGAAGCAACAGAACTCGTCGTTGTTACAGTTTCCCGACTTGGAGAAGGTCAATCCGCGGCATTTTGCGCTGAGTTGCGCCGTCTGGACGCAGGTGCCGTTGGTGATGCTCGGTTGAGTCTTCGGTGTGCAGGCGCCGGACGGTTGGCTTCCGCCACTGCCACTGCCGCCACCGCTGCCACCGCTGCCACCGCCGTCATGCTGACCGTTGAAGCAGCAAAACTGGGAGGAACTACATTGGGCTGACTTCGAGAAGGTCAGCCCGCGGCAGGAGCTGGACAATTGACCGACGTCCGTGCAGACGCCGTTCGTGATTGTTGGGGAGGTGTTAGGAGTGCACGCTCCGTTGTTTCCGCCGCCGCCGATGGAGCCGGTGTTATCGGCGAAGCAGCAAAACTGCGTGGACCCACAGTCGACCGACTTTGAGATCCGTTGGCCCTTGCACTGGGCGGCGAGGTGTGCAGTCGCGGTGCACACTCCGTTGTGGACGGATGGGGCGGTGTTGGGCGAGCACGTGGCTCCGTCCGCTGGCTCGGTAACCTGACCGCTGCCGTAAGAGGTGAAGCAGCAGTACTCGCTGGTTTGGCAGTCCGTTGACTTGGCGATCCGCTGGCCTTGACACTGCGCGCTGATCTGACTGAGACTGACGCAGGCACCATTGGTGACGGATGGCGCAGTGGACGGGCTGCACGTGCCGCCGGCGCCACCGGGCTTTGATGAGACTGTCGTTGATGACTGCGTTGTTGTGGCCGCTGGACCTATTGAATATTTATGCAAAAACTTAATTCTATTCACGGAAAACATCATGCGAAAGATTATGCGCAATTTTATATTATACGCATTGCTTTATTTACTGTTTAATTTATAATGCACTGAATTCAACTTGTTAGCCAATAAAATCAAATCATCAGAAACACGTTTGACCTTACGTGACCTTACATCATTAGTTTATTATATTCAAACCGATTTTCTTGCTCAGATTAGTAGCATAGCATAGATGACAGTAGCATAGGCAGTTAGTGTTTAAGAAATATTAAAATCAATTTTACTTTGTATTTCACAATGACAAACGCAAAAGTGAATGTAAATGTCAGACGAATCCGTTGAAGTGAAATTTTTCTCCAATTTAACGTAAAACAACAGGCTACTTCATATAATTATTCAGTCATTATTACGCAGTTTTAGATACATTTTTCCAAGCCTGTTTAAACGCAATAACTGCCTGTGAAAATTTTTAAGTGGTCAACCATGAGTTCACCTTACCGGTAGTGATTGCGGCTACAGTTGTGGATGCTTGCGACGCCGGACTGCTACTCACAGTCGCTGCACTCGTCGCCACGGTCGTAGCCGGAGCGTCTCCGCCCCCGAAGCAGCAGTACTGATACAGCTGGCACTGCGGCGCTCGTGATATCCTCCGGCCTTGACACTGCGAGGCCAACTGGCTACTGTCTGTGCAGAATCCGTCCGTCACGTCAGGCGCCGTGGATGGTGAACACTGGCCGCCACTAGTCGAGCCGGTAGTCGCCGGTGAAGAAACTGACTGGGTCGTTGGAGAAGCCGAAGGCGTCGTTGTCGAAGAAACCGTCGGTACAACCGTGGAAGACACCGACGGTCCAAGAGTCGAACCGACCGGCTCCGGGTTCGCTTGTCCGAAGCAGCAATACTGTGATGGTTGACACTGAGGCGAGCGGGAAATCCGCTGGCCTGGACAAGAAACCGCTAAATTACTGGTATCCGTGCATATACCGTTCTTCACGTCCGGTGCGGTCGATGGAGAGCACTGGGCAACCGTTGAGCTGCTTGTTGTCAACGGAGGGGACGGAACCGTGGTCGATGAGACAGACGGTGCAGTGGTTGAAGAAACCGACGGAACAGTCGTGGAAGGAACAGGCGAAACGGTTGTTGAAGCGACGGACGGTTTTGTGGTAGAATCCGGGTTGGCCGGTCCGAAGCAGCAGTACTGCGTCGACCGACACTGTGGTGACTTTGAAATCCGTTGGCCTTGACAGGATGCCCCCAGATTGCTTATATCCGTGCAAATGCCGTTCGTCACGTCCGGCGCGGTCGACGGCGAACATTGACCGCCCGATGAACCGCCTGTGGAAGAGACCGACGGCCCGGCGGTTGTTCCGGCGGCCGGATTGCCCGTTCCGAAGCAGCAGAACTGATACGGCAAACATTGGTCGGACTTGGCGACCCTTCCGCCTTTGCAATGCTCAGCCAGCTGACCGAGGCCCACACACTGTCCGTCCGTCGCGTCCGGCTGAGATGCTGGAATACAGCTTCCGGTAGGATGGGCAGTGGTGCCGTAGATCATATCAGCCCCGCTAGGCTCCGTCCGGGTTACGGTCGCGGACGTAGTCGGGACAGTTGAGGGACGGACTGATGAGGAAGTCACTACCAAAGTTGAGGTGGACGACTGTCCGTTCGTAACAACCGTCGTCTCCGTCGAGCTTGGTGCAGTCGTTGAAGCGACCGAAGTTTTTGTGGTAGTTGTTATGGGTTGACCGTTCGGAGAGAAGCAGCAGTACTGGTCCACATCGCATTGCGGCGACGCGGAGATGTCGTTGCCGTTACACTGGCTGGCCAGCTGGCCGGCCGACACACAGACACCGTTGGTGATGGCGTGGTTGTTGTCAGGAGAACATGAGCCCGCGGGAATGGTGCCGGGTTCGATGCCGGTATTAGTGTAACAACAGTATTCGTATGTTCCGCAGCTGACGGAGGGTGCTGCCTGCAGGCCGGAGCATTGGGAACTGAGGCTGAAGAGCGAGGTACAGACTCCGTTCTGGATGTTGGGGCTGTTTTGGGGACTACAGTTGACAGGGCGGGGCGTGGGGCCGGTTATTGAAGAGGTGCTGGTGGTGCCTAGTGTTGGCCCTACAACCAATACTGTAATTACAGACGGACATACGGAAGGATGGATTTCCAGGTGGGTGAAGAGAATGATCGACGTGCAGACGAACGATAAAACCGATGGAAGCATAGACGGATGGGCAGACGGGCATACAAATGAACGAACAATTGGACGGTTTGACTGATGGACGAACGGACGGACAGACGGATAGACAGACAGACAGACAGACTGATTGACGGACGAACGAACGAACGGACCGACGGACAAATACGCACCAACAACGGAACTCTTACCGGAGGTTGTGGTCGTTGGTGCCTGAGTAAACGGCGGACCGGTAGACGTGGTGGTAATTGTGGATGTGGTGCCCGTTGAGGATGAGCCTGTTGTGGCGGAAGTGATCCCAGTAGATGTCACTGAAGGCGTGACGGTGCTTGTAGTCGGACTAGACGTTGTTGTTGCCAAACCGTAATTAGACGAAACACCGTAACAACAGAACTGGCCCTGAGCACACCCATTCGACGTCGACATTTCTTTCCCATTGCACACCTGAGTGACTTTCGCTCCGTCCACACAGACACCACTGACCGATGGATTATTATCCGGTTTGCAAGCTACAGATGATGGCGTCGTTGTTAATGACCCTATTGCATGTATATTAATTAAAAAAAGTTAGTATTGTTGATGTACAAGGCTAATTACCCTTAGTGGTAGCAGTGGTTTGTGCAACAGTCGAGGTGGGAGAACTGGAGCTAGGGCTCGAAGAAACAGTCGAGGTCGCACCTAAACGGCGATTACATAATTTAACCTAGAACTTTACTTTTCAAGAAAAAAAATCCAAAACTAGTTTCGCTTTTTCCGGCAACTGCGCACTTACCAGAAGCCGTCGTGACTGTAGCAGACGAGGTCACGGTCACGGTCGACGGCGACGTCGTAATCGTCGTTGTTCCACTTGGCGGACGAACGCTTGACGTTGTCGACGGTCTATCCGTGTAACAGCAAAACTGGGTCGAACCACAGTTCGGCGAGGTCGAAGCTTCGATCCGCGAGCAACGCTCCACCAAGTCTCCACCGTCCACACAGAACCCAGTGCGCACGGTCGGTTTAGAGTCGGGCGTGCACGAACCAGGAGCAATGGTGATCGGCACGGGATAGGTTTCCGTTTGGTTGCCATGCGCATAGCAGCAATACTGATAGTACTCACAGTCCAAAGAGTAATCCAATTGGAGACCTTTACACAGTTGACTCAGCTGATTGGGCGCAACGCAGATTCCGTTGGAGGGACTGTTGGGATATCGGCCCGGACGGCAGCTCAGTCCGGCCGGTGGACGGGTAGCTGGCAAAGTGACCGAATTGGCGGTAGTAGAGGAACTCACGGTTGCAGTAGACGGTGTCTCCGTAGAAGCAACCGTCGTGAGAACGACCGTGGTTGGTCCGACCGTCGGAGAAGGTGTAGTGCTGACCGTCCCGGACGCCGAGGTTGTAACCGCGCTAACAGTTGTAGTCACCGTCGTCTTCACTGTCGCCGGAGAAGGGCTAGCGGTCACAGGAGAGACCGTCGAACTACCGCTACCTCCCGGAAGGTTATAGCAACAGCTCTCGTCGTTGTAACAGTTCGTCGATGTCGATGCAAACACTCCAGTGCACTTTGCGGTGACGTCAAGGTTGCTCCTGCACACTCCGTTGGAGACGGCGGGATGCGCGTCCGGAATGCAAAACCGGTCGGTCGGCTCGGTGACCACACCGCTGCCGTAGTCGTACCCACCACCACTGGAACTGCCACCTCCGTTAACGCCGGAACTTCCGTCACCAGACCCACCATCACCATTACCGTTTCCAGCAGACCCAGAACCAGCCGAACCTCCGTTACCACCGTTGCCGGATCCTCCGTCTCCGGAGCCTCCGTTACCGTTACCGACGGAACCGCCGTTCCCGTTTCCGGCTACCGGCGACACGACCGTCGCCGGACTCTTTGTGGTGCTCGCTGCCGTTACCGCCACCGTCGTCGTCACAGGGGCGGTCGTCGCCGGAGCTCCCGCCGGCGCCGGCGTGGCCTTCGGATCGAAGCAACACAGCTCCTTCCCGCCGCAGTCCTTCGACACCGCCGTGTACAGTCCGCGACACCGCCGTTTCAGCTGATTCCGCACCGAGCAGGTCCCCACAAAGTTCGGCATCATATCCGGCACGCAGGACCGTCGCGTCGAGTAGGCGTTCGCACTGCCCATGACGTCATCACCGTAGTTGGAAGACCCATACCCTCCGCTTCCGTAGACGGAATTGGGACTCGCTGTCGAGACTTGCGAGTAGGAATTTCCGCCATACTGACCACCAGCCGCACTGACGTACGGTTTCCCGTTCTGTCCGCTGCTCACGATGAATCCGTTTTGTACGTTGCCGTAAGCGTTGGTGCCGGGGCCTGCCGGGGTCGGCGATGATGAAGCGGATGACGATGACGACGATGATGAAGGTCGGTAGCCGTTCGAATTTACGCCCGAGGTACCGTAATTGATCGCTCCGTTGCCGGATGACGATGAAGACTGCTGGTTATTATCGTAGCCGCCGTTACTTCCGTATCCACCGCCACTGCCACCGCCACCACTACTCGGGCCGAAATAATTGTTCCCATTGTTGTTAATGTTCGCACCGTAGCCACCACCGCCTCCGTTGGTGGCGGAGTACGCCGATCCCACGCCGGGGTAGTTGTTCCACATGTTGAGGAAGGGCTGGTACTGGTAGTTGACGCCGACCCCGCTGCCGCCAATGCCGCCGCCGATGAGGGCGGGCGGATCCGGTGGCCGTGGCGCGCCCGGCAAGTCTGTATAGTGCGGAGGCACAACAACAACAAAAAATGTAAATGTATCGTCATAATGTGTAATTTACACGGACCGCACGCGCGCGTGAGCAGCCTTCAAACCGGTGGAGGAAAAAAAGGCACGACAGAGTCTCGTTGAACCCACGCGTTGGGGTCTACACGTGGTGGTGAGGAGGATTAAAGTATATATTAAGAGATGTGAGGTGTAATCAGTTGGAGATTTGTGCGGGGTACAGAAGTGGATAAGCCAACGCCCTCGCGGTAAGACGGTCTATCGTTTTCAGATTTGACTTTCGGTTTCAACGGAAATAAATCTGATGGTTAAACGGCGGACGCATCAAGTTTAAAAGAATACATTGGAACAGTTTCTGCGACGCGTTATTAAACGACAAAAATTCGTCGATTATGACTGAAATGTTTCCCGTTTGTTAACCAACGTCTGTGTCTGCGTTTGTATATGTCACAATCTCTATGTTTCTGTGTCTGTGTTTGTCTGTGTCTGTGTTTGTCTGTGTCTGTGTCTGTGTCGGTGTCGGTGTCTGTGTCTGTGTCTGTGTCTGTGTCTTCCACTGTGTATGCATCTGTGTCTGTATCTTTGCCTACAACTTGGTCTGTGACAATGTCCGTATCTATTTTCTTGCCTGTGTCTTTGGATGTGACTACACCGGAATCTGATCCCATATCTGCATTCTTGCCTGAATCTTCACTTCACCAATATCTTTCCTAATCGCAATCCCCGAGTCTTAAATTCTCTTCCATGCTTGCTACCAGAATAAAGCCAATTGAAGACTTACGAAAGTTCATATTATCCGTATTGGGATACCGCATAAACGGGTCGCTCACATGCGAACTCCGGTAGTCATTGGTAATGGATGCCGGCACCGCGCCGGGCCCCGAGTTGGACGCGTAGCTGCCGCTGTAGCTCCTCGCGCTCAAGTTACCCGGATTAAACCGCTTCGACAGATTGGGCGAGGACGCTGGGTTCGGCGGCTGCAGCTGGAGGAATTGCTGCGTCTGCCCCTGACACAACCATATCCCCAGCTGGAGCAGAAAGCCGACGCGTAAATTCCTTGAGATCATGGCGCACATGTATATATCCAACAATCACACGCCGCTCCGTGTATAACAGACGAAAAAAGGTTAATCCGACTCCGAGCCGGCAACGCCGGGACGCTCAATTCAGATGGGCAAAACGAGTCCAGACATGTGGGCGTGAAGCAGGATGTCTGCGAAGGGGATTGTAGCCCAAAAAGAGGTCAAAAGGTCTTTTCACAGAATTGTCAGAAAATTGTCGACCCTCGCTGTACGGAATGTCTGTGTCTGTCCGTTTAAGGTCAAACAGATTAGACGACACGTTGTAAAATCACGATATCTACAGACGCAGACAGTAGTCCGGTTCGTTCTTCAAGCAATGAAAGATTCGCCGGGGTGCGCCGCGAAAAGGAAGTAAATGATTCTCTTCTTCAATGGAGCTCTTTCTCTCTTTCTCTCTAATCATGTTTGATCCGCCGCGAGGGATGAACGGTCTCGCAAAGACATTTTTCGAGAAGATCGAGCTTAGAGACAGACAGTCAAACAGACAGCGAGCTATGAAGTTCATTGATGAGCACACATACACAAGGTAAATTCTTCACTTCACACACACACACACACACAATATACAAACAGATACAGTGGGGGCTTCAGCTTCACAGATTCTCGTTTTTTTTCGCTCGTATGTATATGTACCCACTGTCCACTAATGATGCACGCACATACAGACACAGACCGCCCGTTTGCGGCAAGCCATTGTCACATTGTCTGACGGCGGCGGCGCTCTTCGAGAGGCTCTTGCTCTCTCTTTCTCTCTCTGACCCTCTCACTCTAGCAATGTATCATCCTCCCTTAACTCGGACACGATGCCGTTTTTTACACGTGTACGGTATACGTCCCTATACCCTCGCTATTTGAACCGCCGGCCACTAAGCCACTCGCATCATAATTCATCGTGGGAAAAAAACCGTCAACGCTTGTGCTCACAAAAACCAAAAAAGGTGATCACCATGATTAGAGAAGCGTATTGTCCCATCCTACTGCACTTTCTCGTATTTTATAAGAATGATTAAACTGATTGATCGCTTCCAGAGCACATATACCGGTACATTGCATCTATAGCATGTAAGGATAGACAGACCGACACAGAACTTGGCTGGATGACGCTCTCTATTGTGCATATACAGATATAAATCGATATATTAGACTAAGTGAAATAGTGACTTAAGATTTAAGATCGAGTACGCACCCCCTCCGCTTTGTTCTCTCGTACCGCCCAATCAAGCCGAGGTCAGGACGGACGGATCTGTTTTTTATTTCAAACTAAATAAGTTTTGATTCAATTTGAAATCAAACTTTCATTCCAATGTTGATTTCTAAATTTATTTAAATTATAACTTGTAAATCCATTTTCAGTCAACAGTGACTGTAATTTGCAGTTGATTTTGATACCAGAAAAGAACGTTTTTATTTTTAATTTTAAACTAAATTCTTTTTTATTTAACTTAGCATCAGACTTTGGGGTCACGTGCTGATTCGTAATTGTTTTAAATACAACAACCTTGATTTAAACAATATATATGATTTGTATATTTATCGGAAAGTTGGGGAATAAATATGAAGGTATGTCAGCTATATGCGCGTATGGATATTGATTGCTACCTGAAGCCTCGAGTACACACCCCCTCCGCGTTGTTCTCTCGTACCGCCCAAATCAAGCCGGGGTCAGGACGGACGGATCTGACATCTGGGCTAATTGTGTGTAATGTACTAATGCACCTTACTACCTACTAAGTACTACAGAAATGTACAATAGTCCGTGTTTCAGCTCTCGTTCGCCAGCGGATATGTAGTTCGGGGGTAGTGACGGAATAGCTGGTCGACCCAGTTTTCGCGCGACCACGACGACTCGAACTTGACCTTGAGTGGTGTGTCTGTGTGTGTGCAGTATACGGTGTGCGGTAACTCGAGCGCGTAACTACCGCGTCATCCGCTTGGCTAATGCCACACACACGATCATATATCCCGGTAAGTACCCTCTTTACGCAGTCTACATATATACATGTCGGCGCGATTTAGGTTCACCGTGCTTCAGCCGTCAAATGCAGTCGCTGGAGAGGTTACCCCCTCGTTACTCTAGAACCCTCAAACGTTCCGACGAACTGTGACGGATCGAGAGAACTTCCTGTTTAGTATCGACTTGTTTGTGAGAAAGAGCTTTCTTTTATTGTCACAACTCGGAATTCTACTTACCTCATTATAATTACTATTAGTGCATTTGAAACTGTGTATAAACAGAACGATGACAATCTAGAAGAGTCAGAGCAGCTCCAAAGAGGGTTCCTTATATGTTTCAAAAAGTGCCATTTTTGAACGTTTTGCATTTCTGTTGTTGATTGGTCCGTTGATCAATCAGTAGTGCAAGGTCCACCGGTATAGCAGGAATTGTTTCTTACTTAGTCAGATGTGGAACAACTTCATTATACGAGTACATGTACGTAACGTAAAATAAAATGCTATGTCTGCAGTGAAGGCACTGCATGGAGCTGAAGGGGGCAGATTAAATAAACTCTAAATCCTTTCTGAATGTTTTGTGAAATCGGAAAAAAAAACGTCAAGAAGATCGAATCACAAGGATCCTAGTTTAATTAAAAAGTGTTGAATTCAGGGGATAGCGAAACTTAATTAAACTAAATTAAAATACGCACACTAAAAATTTACTAGAAGCTGTGATAATTAGTCTTTCCTAATTGTAGCTTTTTATTTTCTAACAAAAAAAAACTTAAAGTTTTAGATACTAAGAATTTAAATGGAGAAAATTAAAAAAAATAGTCAGCTACTTTGACTAAACTTATACTGAGTTACTAAAAGAAACTAAACTAAAAATCCTTAATCACTAATTTTGAGTTGACTAGTTTAAACTTTGGGTACCACTATTGTCCCACCCTTGTCCCATCTTTTCACCATAGTCCCACCCTTTTCGTTTTTTAATTTGAATAAGTTGAATAATGGAACAGATGGCTGTTCTTGATTTATTACAGATAAAATCAAACACCACGAGACTAAATAAGGATTGTTTTAGCGGTTACAAAATTATGGCAGAAAGTCAGTTTCCCAATCAGCATATGAAGCATACCGGTTCTTTCGCTGCTGATATCTTTGGTTGGTAAAGCTGCTCCGCTTCTTGGGAGCCTGTCTGTTCCGAGTCGGAAACACCTTCATTGTCATCTGAGCGGTCCCTGTCATCTGCGACGGAGCTGCCACTCTCACTCATTTTGTCTCGATACTAAACCAAAGTACTAATAAACTACTATTGGAAATTATTTGGCTCTTGGACATCAATCATTTCATTAATCAGTGATATATCTCATGAATAATTAAGTATCCTGGTAATATCTTGAAAATCATTTTTTATTGTATTTTAATTAAAAAAATTAAAAGGATGGGACCATAGTGAATGGGTGGGAAAGGGTGGGACTATAGTGATTTCCTCAAACTTTTATCGGTTGGATTGAAAATTAAGATCAAAATAGACCAAAGTAGAAATTAGTCTCAACTATAAAAATAAAGGCTCGTGAGTCTTTTTTTTAATTAAAAATGTTTTCGAAGCACCCTGTTGCTGTTGTCAACACCTTGCCAGACACGAGTGATGCAGTAGCGGTATCCGCCATCTCTGACCACCGGGCACCACATATTGATACTATAATGTATTCTGTAAATTACATATAGATGACATGCGTATCTACTATAAAATAAGGGAAAAAGAAACTGAACTTGTCAAAAGACTAGACAATACGGTAGAGAAAGCGAGATTTAAGCAGTTCATTGTCCGACCCTGTCTCTCCGTTAGAATCGCATAGTACTTACTTCTACATTACTCAAGATCACAGAAACAAACACTCATTATTTACTTTCTGCACAGTGTGAAACGTGACGTCTGGGTTCCGTCAACGTCAACATGCCATAATATAGCAGTACCCTCAATTCTCATTAAAGATGCTAATTAAATTCATTAATTCCACCATGACGGTGTTTCGGCGTCCGCAGACAGAACAACCCGAAACAAACTCGTGAAACAGCCACATATACGCCACAATAAATCAATCAACGGTTAGCAACTGTTCGCATACTTAAAGCTGTTTAGTCGTAAACAATTATTCCCTTCGCAGCAGGTGAGCGAGCGCTTTCTTCAAGGTCTGCTACTGTAAATGATGCGATCGCAACACGGGTACTTGTCAGTTTATCAGCAAGCCGGGTGTCCGCAGTTCGCACATCATCATCATCATGCCACCACCGCTATCAGAAGATCCATCGAGTACTCTCTCGAACATAGTTATTTCTGCATCATTTGGCCGTAGGACAAGTCATTGCCACGCGCGCTCACAGTCGCCTTCTTCTACATGTGTGTCTCTGTCTCTAAACACAACCGGACCCGCGCTAAGTGGACGTCGCTCATCTTTCCCATCGCACTGCATATCACGAAATCACATTGGGGCATTGTCTGGCGGAATTCTCGTGACCGTACGGCGCACACCTTTTATGGTGAAATTCCGTAATAGCGCGGATATCAGCCGCTCGACATTTTGTATCATTTAAGTCGCGGACGACGACGGTGTACCGAAGTACCAAGGCACATGCAAAAACATGCAATGCCTGTCATATAGAAGTGTACCGAAATCACCCACGATGATCGATCCGTTGAAGCTTTACAAAAGTTTGCGTGTGAGGTCTTGGTTTCTGTCGGCGACCCAGGCAGAACTGGCGGCCATTCATATGGGTCGCCGGTTCTTTCTGCGTTCATGAAGTCGAAACCGCGGAAAGTCATCCTCAATAAGAAAGCTCGTAAACGGAATAAAATTCTGATTACTTTACTTAGAGGCAGAAAGAGAACCTTCGCTAGACGGTCGGTGGTCAGCGACCCAACCGCGGATTGACGGCCATCCATATGGGTCCTTGGTTTCTTCTTCATCCCTGAGGTCGAAACCGCGGGAAGCCATCCTCAATGAGAGCTCGAAAGCAAAATAAAATACTGATTTACTTCTTTCCTAAACGCGGAAAGAGAGCCTTAGCTCACGGTAGGTGGTCAATTACAAACCTGACCGCAGTAAAGGAAACCGTATGCCCGTGGTGACCTCTCCATTGTGCAGACTTGGGATCCCAGATTGCCTCATCCTGTCAGTTTCTAAGAATGTTAGCAATACTACAAATTAACTAATGCTTCCGTGAGTCATAAGACTTAATTGTATAACAGCGTCGTAGTCGTTTGAACTTTAGTGGTTCCCTAACCAAATTATACTGGTAAAAGTGTCAAAGGTTGTGCAAGCAGTCGATTGATCGAATAGAACGATTTTCGCCGTACCCGAGGCTGTCCGATTTAACGGCCCATTAATCGTACGGCTCGCACTTGACATCTGACATTTTTTCCCACTCGCCCTCCCCAGTAATTTTTCCCGTGTTTACCTTTTTGCCTTCCCATCCAACCGCGGACGAAAAAATTCCACGATTCTTCGCGCTAATCTCTAGGGTCTTTGTAAAATATCAGGCCCTTCCTGCGTGTGTTCGGGAGAGTGGAAAAGCGGAAGAATGGCGCTGAGAGCGAGTCGTCTCCTCCTCGCGTCGTCCCTGCAAACCTCCAGCTTCCATTCAGTGCGACTTGCCGCCGCGGGAAATGTACTGATCAATGGATCGGGGAATCACGGTGAGCATCTCCGAACAACCCGAGATTGACTTGCATAAAAAAGAGATTGCTTCAGCGACAGTGGAGTCAAATCAAAGTGGAAGAATTTGCTTTTTTCTTTTCCTCTCAAGGCAGTTTTCTTATTCCTATTGTAAATTGCAGGTAAAGGTGTTGTAAAGTCTGGGGTGGTAAATCAAAATTATCTAATCGTGCTAAACGGTATAGGCGTTTGAAACGGAGCTGGATGTTTACTGAAATTGAATCGGATGTGATGCTTTTTTCTGCTGCTTGATTGATCAATTGACTGGTTTGTGAGGTGTCGGCTTTTGTTCCTGTCTCGCCTATGCTTGATTGAACGATTGTCGTGAATGCTTGGTCTTATGATATTAGACAGATATGTTGGTTGAGGCGGAATCGTTAGATTGATTGATTGATCGCATCGTGGTAAACAGTGCCGTTCAAAATCATGTGCTTATACCGAAGTAGAATTAACTTTCTGAACCCGTAAATGGATTTTGTTAAGGCTGAAATGATTCATTTACAAGCGGTTTTCTCAAATTACATATGTTTTGCATTATTCAAAAATTATTATTTTAATTATAGTTTTAATAATTTGTTATTTATTTAATTTAAATGCAAACTGAATCTAAAATTTAAATTATTTCAGACTTGGAATTTTTATTTAATTTATATTTCAAAATGTTTCAAATAAAGTACATGTATGTATTTATATATACAGTGTATATAGTACACTAAACCACACTTGCCGAGCGGTTTACATTAAAAGCTCGATTTATAATCCGTCGTTGACGCCATTTTATTTTCAGGATTTGCGAAGCATGATGCGACGCCACGTCGATCCCTCTCCTTGACTGCCGTCACTCAGGCAAGTCACGGAGCTCACGGAGCGGCCTCGTCCGGACACCATGACTCCAGCAAGGGCGTCGTGGATCGCAGCGCCTATGAGAGCTGGCAGCTGTACCGCACCAATAAGAATAAAACCTGGGTCGCCAAGGACATGACACCAGAAGAGATTGCCCTGGAGTCAGTTGAGAATCGTGTCTTCTTCCGCGAGCAGTTTTGGGCGGAATTCGTGGACCTTTTTCGACCGAAGAGCAAGCGTCGTTTCCCGAGAACCTTCTAAGAATTTGACGCTTGTCGGTTTTAGATGAGTACCGCGGCGAATTTCAAGAATTTGTGTGCTGATACAAGGATTAAGACTATGCGGTTGTCTGAATTAGCATTTGTGTACTGTAAATGAAATATATCGGGGATGACAGAATTAATGAACTGTTTCGTTCCATTTTTCGTCCGTCTGTCTGTCTGTCTGCTTGCCGGTTTCTCTGTCTGTCTGTCTGGCTGTTTATCTGTCTGTCTGGCTAGCTGCTTGTCTGTCTGCCTGTCCGTCCCTCCGTCCCTCCGTTTGCCTGTCTATCTGCTTCTTTATAGGTCTGTCTATCTGTCGGTCTGTCTATCTGTCGGTTTTTCTGTCTGTCTGTCTGTCTGTCTGTTTGTCTGTCTGTCTGTCTGTATGTGTGTGTGTGTATCTGCTTGTTTGCTTACCCACCTGTCTTCCGCGGTAGAAATTGACCGCTTATGTAGCTCGCAAGCCCCTTGTTTGGTCTCTTTTTCATGTACCACAGATGTCATAAATCTTAATATGATGAGGATGCGAGAGCTTCTGACCGTGCGTTCCGCAGATCGCCAGCTGTGCAATTAGACACAGTCAGTCTATTCACCGATTGTACAAGTGATATTGTGTGATTGTTAAGGAGGAAGCTAACGCCCATCGGTCTTTTTGACAGTTCTCTGAAGTTGTGGTTGTGATGTGAGTCTAAGAACTACCGGAGTAGGCGGCTTAAGTCACTGTTGATTACTACCGGTGAGGAGGATTACCCTTGATTGATGTCACAATCGATCTTCCATCTCGGACGTTTTCTTACGCTGGCGTTCCTAACGAGCCTGATTGCGGTGTATTTGACAAGGAGACGATACACTTAGATAAGAAGAGTCAACGCTTATATACTGTTGCATTTCTAATTCAGAGCAATGAGTTGAGGTTTCCAGTTAGAATATACATCGTTTGAATAAAAAGTTCTTGCAAAGGGTATACCGCTCGGTATAGCGGTACAGTATAGAAAACTGCACTGTACTGCCGCGACCAATTGGTGCTGCTTTTTAAACCCACCCGTACATAATGACTGCACACACGGTGCTTCACTGCAGTAATAATAAACGGTGGATCTAAAACGCAGCACCAAATAATCGAGACAGTACAGTAAAATATTCTATACTGTACCGCTATACCGTGCGGTATGCCGTTTGCAAAAACTCTCTAATGTTGCACACATACCTGGTACCCGGTACAGGCTCTTCTGTTAGCGCCACCTAGAGGCGAGTGCTCGAATAAAACGAACGTTCGATTTTGAAAATAGGAACGCTGACTTAACCAATCATGTTAGGCGAATACGGAACTTGATGTCCGTTCATGTTCGGCTACTAGGAACAGGATGTTCGTTCATGTTTGGCAGATTTGAGACAGGATGTTCGTTCATGTTTGGCAGATTTGAGACAGGATATTCGATATCGTTTGGCAAAAACGGAACAGGACGTTCAATAATGCTCGGCGAGTACAGAACTGAAGTTTCGATCATTTTTGGCGATTATGGAACAAGATATTCGCTCCTGTTCAGCGAATACAAAACAGGATACCAGGCAAACGCTATGGGTTGAATGGCTACATGGGTTGAATCGGTGGGGTGGCGGAGGGCGCCACAAGTGTAAATTGAATGAGTGTTGTTTACAATTTACATTTGTGGCGCCCTCTGACACCCCACCGATTCAACCCATGTAGCGATTCAACCCATAGCGTTTGCCTGGTATTCGATCTTGTTCGGCGAATACGGGACAGAATGTTCGATCTTGTTTCACTACGGCGGAACAGGATGTTCGACGTTCGACGAATATGAAACAAAATGTTCGATTATGTACGGGGAATGTGGAACAGGATGTTCGATCGTGTTTAGCGATTACGGAACAGATGTTCGGTTATGCTGGGCGATTACGGAACAGATGTTCGGTTATGCTGGGCGATTACGGAACAGGATGTTCAATCATATTTGGCGATCACAAAACTGGATGGCCGATCATATTCGGCAAATATAGAACAGGATATTTGAGACGTTCCAATTCATATGCAGTTAAGATCCCATCTGAGCAGAATTATCATTAAGAACACCAACCTCGAGTGCTCAGAAATTGTTTCCCGGCAATCAAACCCTCCTTTTTAAAGAAATGAAATAAATTATATTTATGTTAATTAAAGTAAATAAGCGCTACGTCGGTTTCTATCAGCCGAAAAAAATTCGTCCGCGCTCTGCGTCGCTTTGAACAGCAAAATAATGGGGAAAACATTAATGAGGATGCCCACTACTTTTGGTTCTTACAACATGTCTCATACAATACATTGACCGACCTTCTAAGAGGCAGACCGAACCCGGTCAACAATAAATCACCCGTCTTTACCCAAAATCTTTTTCCATGAAATGTATGATCGACTGTTTCGTCGTTTTTCACAAAGAACAACGTTTGTTTTGCCGAAAACAAAATTTTTAACGGCAGTTTTGCTGGACGAACTGTTAACTAGTTCATTCAGAAGATGTACGCGCAGGCACTGCTTCAGAAGGGCGAGATTTTCTTCTCAATTTGTAATGCATAACTTGCACATATAGCACCTGTCCTAGTTGATTACTTACTCACACAAAAGCAGGCTCAGATGGAATATTTTTCCAGACCGACCGAGAAAAAAAAGAACAAATAAAAACATAAAGGCAAGCAACTTACTGCGTAAAAGAAAGTGGGTAGACCGTATACACAAGTTGAGCAAGAGTACTGGCAGTGGTACTTCCGCCACCGTTTGACGCCGTCGCATCCGTCGACGTCGTCGCCGTCGTTAGGACCAGTTTCCTCCGGGTTGTCGCCAATCCCGCCGCCGCGACCGGATAACAGCACACCTGATTGCGGTCGCAGTTGCGCGACCGTCCCCACAGCATCGTCTCACACATGTCGCCACTCCTATAAGAGTCCACACACGTCCCGCTCCCAATCATCGGATTACTGTCTGGCGAGCACGAGAGCCCGGCCTGATAAAACCCCGCTCCTACTGGCGAGTCCGCGTAAAAGCAGCAGTACTCCTTCCGGAGACAGTCGACGGACGGACTAATCTGCTTGCCCTTACACTGCTGGAAGATGAGCTTCGAGGACGTGCAGACACCGTTGGTGATGGCCGCGTAGCTCCCGGGACGGCAGGTCCTCACCACAGTCGGAAGGGTCGTCGGAGGGTTCGTCGGAGCCTCCGTCGTTGTCGTAGTGGTCCGCCGTTCCGTCGGCCGTTCCGTTGTGGTCGTGGTCGTGGTCGCGGGAGGGTTGTAACAACATACCTCCTCATGCAGACAGTTCTGCGAGGTGGACAACGCCAGCCCGAGGCAAGCTGCCGCAATGTCGGATTTTGCTCGGCAGACACCGTCCGGGACGGGCGGACCGGAATCCGGAACGCAATACCGGACGGGCACTTCCGTCGTCGGTGGCGGTGTGGAGTCCGTGGTGGTGACCGGAGCAGTGGTCGTCGGTTCCGGAGTGGCCACGGTCACGGCCGGGTCGAAGCAGCAGACCTCCTTGCCGAGGCAGTCGGTCGAGAAGGACGACAAGAGACCGCGGCATTTCCGGGAGACGTGGTTGCGGAGGATACAGTAACCGGGATTGTCGGGCGAGATGCTCGGGAAGCAGGCCCGCGGCGCGGACTCCTGAGCGGTGGATGAACCGAACGGTCCGAGGATTAATACACCGACGGCGAAAATGACGGTTTGAGTCAGGAGATTATCCATCCTTGAAAACATGTTTTGGTCTGTGGACGACTCGAGTTGACAATACAGCAACGATTACGCACAGTTTACGGAAGGTCTCTCCGCAGACACTGCTGCTTCATTTGTCGAGACGGAGCAGGAGATCCAGATCTCACGTCGGTCTGAGCTAGATATGCAAATAGGTTAACTACGATAATGAATGACAATGCATCATTGAAGGGGCATACAAATCACTCGCACGGATGAGGCGAAGAGCCGAATGCGAATCCGCGAGAGATCGATGGTGTTTTGATGTGATGTACGTTTTCGCGAACGAGGTCATCGCTCCGCTTCCGTATGGTGGACACCCTCCCCCCCTCCTCTACCTTGACGGCCGTCTGCTTGGCTGACCGCGACCGACCGCGCGCGGATGACTTAACGGTGCTTTGCCCACTTAAACGATTCGGTCTCGCTTTCACGTGGGCGAGACTCGCGCAATGTCCTAAGGGCGTGTCATTGCTGTGTGTGTGTCTTCACGTCAGCAGGTGGTATTAGCCGGTACAGTGAGGAGCCATTGACCATCTCTTTCGAAGGGTGATTGAACATGACTCGAGAGACATACTTTCGATTTTTTTGGTAACTTAAAGCATAAACGAATGTAAAACATAATCAACAACAAATAACGATAAACAAAGGTAAATAAATTTCCTCTACATGTAGAAGTGAGAAATTTAATCCAGTAACCTAATTGAATAATGCAACAAGAGGAAGTAGGTACTGTAATAAAACAAGAGCATGCTCGGGAAAGCAGAACGCTGAAAAAAATCTGAAATTTTAGGTCGGTGCATGGACCTTCGAGGGTTCCAGGTTTAGAGGAAACGCGGCCAGTTATTGGGTACTTGAGGACCCAACTGCGGAGCAGCTGCCACGGACCCTCGTGACTGGATCGCTTCTTCCTCCACCGGAAGCTGTATCGCGACACCATCATCCTCCCGTCCTGCCCCGGTGTAGGCGACCGTCGTGGTTCCGACCACTGGACCGGAGTTGTAGCAGCAGTAATCTGTCGGCGCACAGTCGAACGACGTGGAAATCTGCCGACCACTACATGCATCAGACAAGGCCGCGGTACTGACGCAGGTTCCCACACTGCTCTGCGCCGTCGTCGGGACACAGGCGCGCGGACCCGCCGTCGTAGCTTTGACGGTTGTTCTGTCGGTCGACGCTACCGCGGTCGAGGTTTTGATTGTGGGTTTCGTCGTCGATGAGACCGCAGCGGGATTGTGGCTAAAACAACACAGCTGCGTGACGTCACAGTTGGAGGAGGTCGACATCTCCCGGCCCGCACAAGTGCTCGCTAGCTCCGGACTGGACACGCAGAGACCATCAGACGCCGTGAGGTCGGTATCGGGCACGCAAAAAGCCGATCCGGCCGGTGGGCTGGCCACGCTGGCGGACGGCTTGTAGCAGCAGTATTCGTAGGGGTCGCAGTCCAACGAAGCGGAAATCTGCCGTCCGTCGCAGACGGTCGCGATGGCCTTGTCGGACGTGCATGTTCCCTGAGTGCCCGGAGCGACGGCGTTTCCGGGAGCACAAGTTCGGTTGCTGGAAGCCGGAGTCGTGCTTCTCTGGGTCGTGGTGGTCGGCTTTGGAGTAGTCGTCGTAGTTGTCGTCGTCGTTGTCGTTGTCGTCGTAGTCGGAGTTGTTGGACTCGGTGTAGTCGCTTGTGTCGACGGGACCGTCGGAGTCGCTGAAGATGCGCTTGCACTCGAAAAGCAGCAGAACTCTCCGATGTTACAGTTCCGCGAAGTGGAGATTTGAATGGAGCCGCACTGTGCGGAGAGGTAAGCCTGTGAGACGCAGAGGCCGTTGTTTTGCGTGGGTAAGCTATCCGGGATGCAATACGGAGGCAAAGGGTCTCCGGGGTAGGAATACTCCGTTGTGGTCGTCACCGGTTTGGACGTTGTTGGTTTGACCGTCGTGGTTGTGGTCGGAGGCGGAGGGTCCACGTGAGTTGTCGGGAGTCGCTGCGTTGTAGTCAGCGGACCGGGATCCGGAATGGCGATCGTGAAGCAGCAGAGCTCCGTCGAAGAGCAGTTGAATGACGGGGAAATCTGGAAGCATCCCGTCACCACCCCGGCGTTATAGTTTGCGATACAGATTCCAGCAAAGAGGGTCCCTGGAGGGAAGGTCGACGCGGTCATTGGCGTGCAACTGTGACTAGGTTGAGCTGTGGTTGCCAGGGTTGACGGCTGGGTTACGGGCACACTGTAAGACGCTGGAGGGATGGTGGCTTGCCGAGAATTCACCGAAGCCAGAGTCAATAATAACGCATCTCGGTTGCCGAACCGGATTCCGTGAGCGAGTTCGCTGATGGCAACCTTGGTGTCCGTTCCATTGGCCGAACCGTCCGGAGCGTAGCAGCAGTACTGCGAGGACTTGCAGTCGTCCGACCGGGCAACCTGCCATTTCCGACAGGCGTCCATCACGTCAGGCAGTTCGACGCAGATGCCGTTGACGTTAGAAGCAGCGCTGTCTTGGCTGCGGAGCTGGTTGGGTTTGCAGGAGCCTTCGGGCAGTTTCACGCGGGTCACCTGGGATGATTTGGAAGCCCAGCCCCAAGCGTAGGCATCGTTGGTGTTGTAGCAGCAGAACTGATCGACGCGACAGTTGCGCGATTTGGACATCTGAACGCCGACGCAGCTGACTGTGAGGTAGTCGTTGTCGACACAGACACCGTTGAGAATTTTCGGATTGGCTTGCGGAATGCAGGCACCACCTAATGAAAAAAGCATTAACCATTAATTCTAGTAAACGGATGGGCAGATGAGGACGCAATGGTCTAGCAGGATAACGAATAGATAAATGAAAAGAGTAGACGCATAGATGAATCTAAAGGTAAAGCAGTTGAGATGAAACAGACTGTACGACCGGCGGACTAGCGGATGAACGGATGAATGGATGGATAGACGGACGGACAGCTAGATAGTCAGACCGACAGCCGGATAGACGAACGAAAGGACGGATAGATTGACGGACGGACGGATAGACGGACTGACGGTGGGACAGACGGACGGAGTATGCTAATGAACAAAGTAGACAAAAGAACATAGCACATACCTGGTCGGATATCCATGATCTCCGGACCCTGGTAACAGCAGTACTCATCGCCCGTGCAGTCCAGCGACGGTGAAATCTGAATTCCGCGGCATTGCTGACTAATCTTCATGCTCGAAACACAGAATCCACCTTGAGCCTGCCGACTACCCTGCGGCTGGCACGACCGATTGGCCACTTGCGGCGCTTCCGGTGTGTATATCAGCCCGAGTGGTGCCTGGCGGTACGGATACGGGGTCGCCGCGTACGTCACCAAGGTCGACGTGGTGCTCGTGGTCGAGGTCGGAGTTGTTGTCGGTGCGCGGGTTGTGGTCGTGGTACTAGCTGTCGTCGTAGTTGTCGGAGACGGAGCAGCCGTCACATACGGAGTCGTTGTTGTTGTTGCAACCTTGGTGGTGGTGGCTTGGGTTGTTGTGCTTGTCGAAAGTGGCAGGGTATTGCCGGTATAACAGCAGAACTGGGTCGGTTGACAATTAACCGAGGTGGCGATCTGTTCCCCGCGACAGAGGGCGACGAGTTGGTTGGTGTCCACGCACGTCCCGTTGGTGATTGTCGGATTGGTGTAGGGGATGCAGCTGACGGGACTTGCCTTGGTGGTCGCATACACCGTTGTTAGTTGGGGCGTGGTAGCCGGACGAACCGTTGTGGTGGGGTAGATGGGCGGAAGGCTTCCACCGAAGCAGCAGAACTGGTTGGGCAGGCAGCCGACCGAAGTGGCGATTTGGCTGCCGCTACACAGTGAGACGAGTTGATTAGCGTTGACGCAGGTGCCGTTGGTGACGGTGGGGTTGGTGTAGGGCACGCAGCCGGACGGTTTGGGCGGCTGGTATAGGGTTTCCGTGAAACAGCAGTATTCGTAGACACCGCAATCGATGGAAGGAGATATCTGGACACCTGATAATATGAAGGGTGTGAGACACACACTCAAACTTTCGGGGAATGTTAAACGAACGAAAGCGTGTAACGAGTGAACACAGACACAGACATGGACACAGACACAGACACAGACACAGACACAGACACAGACACAGACACAGACACAGACACAGACACAGACACAGACACATACGATATAATTATACCTTTGCATGTATTTGCAATATTTGCGAAAGCCACACACATGCTGTTCTGGAGTCCGGGATGACTACCCACCGGGCTGCACCTCTTCCCCGGCACCGGCGGCGCAGGAGTGTACACACCAATCTGCGGTCCGACAGTGGTTGACGGCACAATGATCGAATTGCTATAGCAGCAGTACTGCGTCACTGGACAGAACTTTGACGTCGAGATCGAAATCCCGCTGCACTTCGCAGCGAGATCCGACGCAGCGGTGCAGAACCCATTCGAAATGCCCACATTATCATCCGGAATGCAACTCGGCGTGACGGACGGCTGACTCGGCTTATGGATGTAACAGCAGTACTCATCGCCGCCGCAGTTCAACGAGCTGGCCGCCTGCAGCCCCGTACAGAGGTATTGGATCATGGTGCCGGCCACACAGACCCCGTCGTAGACATTGGGGTTGGTGACAGGCACGCAGAGCTTCTGCGGGGTGTAGGGAAGGTAGTAGGGGACGGTTCCGACGCCAGGATTCCAGCTTCCGCCGGGATTTACTGCGGCTCCGGAGGAGAACTTTGCCGTTGTGGTCGTGGGTCGTTGAGTGGTCGGTGTGGTTGTCGGTCTCGGCGTTGTCGTGATTGTGGTCGTCGGTCTTTGAGTCGTCGTGGTACTGGGTATGGGAGGGTACTCGTAAAACTGGCTGCCTGCTGCGGGTGCTGCTGCTACCACCTAACATACAACAGAGAATGTTTTATAAGTTCTATTTCCATTGTGAATATATTGAAATAATTATTTACACATCAAAGATTCTTAACTACTTCAGATTTTACTGAACAACAGTGATGCTAACTTTGTTTTTGATTTCAGTATATTAACTACAGAAATGTTATTTAGACTGAAAACTGAAATTATTAAATAGGAACATTAGAACGGATTCTCACATCTTCGTTGTTTTACTTTTTAATTCTACTTTTGCGTCTATTCATACTGCTATTAATAATAAGTAATGTTAACTAAATCAGATATGTCTTATTTGTTAGTTTAACACATTTTACACTTTAAAATATGACCAGTATTTCGTTGTAAAAAACGTTACCTGTCGGGTGTTGGTGGCCTTCATGGAGAAGCAACAGAGCTCGGTGGGCTGGCAGTGGACGGAAGCGGACATGAGCAGCCCGCGACAGGTCATTGAGCGGGTCTGCCGGGCGGTGCAAAAACCCTGGACAGTGGGCTTGATGTTGGGTGCACACAGCGCAGGCGAAGGGGATACGACTTCTTTATTGATGGATTGGATAGCAGCCAGCGGCAGTGGATTCGCTGGTGCCACAAGAACGGGTACTAGAGCGCGGGAGAGGTCATCCTGCTCGGGAAAGGTGCGAGCCAGTTGAACGGGTGCGAAACAACAGATCTGTAATAAAAAGGAAGATTTGGGTACCAGATCAACAGGTAGTGCCTATCAAACGGCAGTCAGACTGTAGATTTGCCGAAAGAAATGAAAATATCCAATTATGGCAACTGCAGACACAGATACGGACACAGACACAGACACGGACACAGACACAGACACAGTTATGGAATACTGCCCGCATCATACCTCATTATCTTCACAGTCTGCATTTCCTGGACTGGCAATCATCCCTGAACACTTTTTCGACCGTTCGCCACGCAGTGCACAGAAGCCGCGACTCGTCGATGAGATCGGCGATCGACACGACTTGGCCACCGTCGGTTTCACCACACTCACCGCCCGACTGGTATTTCGATCAATCCGATAGCAGCACAACTCATTTTCACTGCAGTCTCCGGACGTGGAGGACACCATGCCGCCACAACGCGACCGTCGGTTCTCCCGCGACGAACATAGACCCTTCGCGTCGGGGAACTCATCGGGGATGCAGTGTTTCGGTGGGGGTGCGGCCGTTGTCGGGATCGGCGGCATAGTCGGTTGAGGTGTCATGGCTAGCAGGTCGCGAACCCACAGGGTCTCACCGTTGTTGGCGACGCCACCGAACAACTGATTGGATGACGACGATTGAGACGGCCGTGGACCTCCTAGGATGGGCGATTTGTAGGACCAATCGTAGGCGTAGTCACCGGACGGCTGCGGAGTCACCGGAGGAACAAAACTACAAATACAAAACAATTGGAGTTTTAGGGGTTATACAAATGTATGTTTTACGGGATCAAAGACTTGTGAGAAATATAAATAAATACATGTTCTGTGAACACGTAATAAAAAGAATTGAAACAGATAGGACGAAGTCACAGTAGCTACCAAATAAATAGAATAGGAAGGAAAATTAAAAATGTGAAAAAAATCAGATAAAGCGAAATAGAATAACAAGAATAACAAATAGTATTAACGGAGTAAAATAAAATGTAGAGAGTTTTGGTGTTATACCTAGATTCTCGTCGCAGAGACTACAAACATTTAGGTTGATTAATCATTTCACTGTGTCTCCAGAAGTCCCCTTCGAAGAAGAAGTGTTGCCATAAAAATGTATACAAAGTACTTGGTGATAATGACGATCGATTACTTGAAGAGTTGGTGATAGAAACTTGTAAAAAAAATCACAAACACCGATCCTAATTTTTACATTCAGTGAAATCTATAGTTGCCTGAATTACTCCGAAGGTTTTTAATACGAATACTAACGATGAACTGATTCTGCTGCTCGAGTAAAATATTTTTTTAAAATAAATCTGCTTGCCGTTGTTATATTTAATACGAAAAAAGTCTTTTCCATCGAACGAACTTAAACATTCCATGGTTATTCTAGAAAAAATTGCGGGTGAGGGTTAAGGCTTTCTTTCAAATCACATTTGATAATGCGGCGCACCTGTTCGTGGCAGCTGCGGCGCTCCTGGCTGCATTCGGGTTGACATACGGGAACCCGCCCAACATCATCTGTTGCGGACCAGTCACCGGAGGAGCCGCCGGCTGTTCCTGCCCGGGAGCCTGCATGTAGGCCGGCATTTGCGGCACCGGAAGGGGGTAGGCATAGTTGGGATCCTGTCCGGGCGCGTTGTTCGCAGAGTACGGTAGGTCGTTCCGCGCGGATGGGATGCCGTTCTGCTGATCCGCTTGCGGTAGTCCGACAGGAGCTAAAGCAAAACAGATACAGTCTTAGCACATCTCTTCCAGTAGAATAAGCATTAAAAAGAAACACCCATTTATGCACCGAATTGTCTGTGTACTCGATTGAAACGGCGGTGGGACATCCATCAAGCACCAAGGCATGATTGGGAGGGAGCTCTAACTGGCGGTAGTGAAGCGTCGTGAACTTGATGTTATAATTGTTCGGACAGATTGTCGGCTGTCCGGACAGACCGTCCATGCATTTTTCGGACAGACGGTTCACCGGTTGGATAGAACGTCCGCACCGTCCACCCTTTGGACAAATCCGTTACGTTGCGTGGTCCGTATGTACGGACTGACAGACGGAAAACGGACGCCCAACGGGTAAATGGGCGGACGGATGAACAACGGACGGACGAACGGACGGACGAACGGACGGACAGACGGATGGGCAGCGGTCATACGAACAAGAAACACAGACGAGCAACGCCCTACAAGCAGCGGACGGACGGGCAAAGACGGACGGACAAGGGGGCAGATCTAAACAGACGAGGTCCGATTTCTCCACTAGTAACGTATGTAGGTAGGGATAAAATAGCCGAGCACTATTTGGCCCCAGGTAGAGTGAAATAGCTAGATGCTCTTGAACCCGGTTCAATACGACGTAGGGGTAAAATAGCTGTATGCATGATTGTTTAATGATTTCGAACTTTTTTTGCCACTGGTCAAAGTTATTAGGCAGAGAGAAGACGATCATTTATCGGCACCGGAGCCGGAACTCGCACTCTGTTGTATACCCATTTTATGGTTCGCCAGCTAACAACACTCACGGAACAACTATGCAATGTTTCATCCCTCCATCTGTCAAATGTCTGGAGCTGTGTACAGTGGTTTAGCCGGATTACCAAAGATCCTCAAGCTGGTGTCTTACTTAAATACTGACGGAATATTTTCTCGCATCCTCAGCGCGCAATAAATTTTGACGCAATTTTCCCTACGCCGACAGATTGATTAAAAACTCATATTGAATATATGCTACTAATATTATACGGTGATATACGTATATAAATAAATGAAATACTTATATATAAGTTGTATGTACTAAAATAAATTATCCTGCTTAAATCTGATTCCTCGACACAGCACACTGACAGATACAATGACTACGCTGATCGACAACCATCATCATGCTTTACCTTCTGAATGCAAGAAAACAGCGGCTAAGCGACTGACAATTTCGAGCCTTCGTCTTACATATGTTAGACCCAAAGACTTACCGCCTCCTCCGCCAGAATTCGGCTGGAACATCCCCGCCGACGACGGCATGGAAATTCCATCCGTCTGCGGCATGCCCGGCGGGCCGGACCATCCGTTCCCGCCACCTCCCATCCCAGTCATTCCGCCTCCGCCGAAACCACCACCTCCGCCACCCATTCCACCCATTGCGTCCGCACCGAAACCTTGCGGCGGACCGAATGCCGGCTCCTGCGGTGCTCGGTCGAAAGATCCTGCACCCGCCAGCTCCATCGGCGGACCCGGCGGTGCGGGTGGTTCGATTCCGTTCATGCTACTGCCGCCGGGACCGCCGCCTCTCCTTCTCCCGCGACCGTCCATCCGTTCGAGCGAGCCCGCCGCTCCGGCAATGTCGGACCGCATTAGATCGGCTATTGACTGTGAGCAGACGGGAGGGAGGAAAGTGTCAAGGAACAGCAGGAGTAGCAGGCACACAAACGGAGGCCCCATTTTTGGGCCTCCCAGGAAGCTGACGATTGAAGATTAACGGGATGTTCCTTTTCTTCCCGTTTGTTCGGAAGGTCAGATCACCTAGGTTGGAAAAGCGACAGGGATAGACGGACAGACGGATGAATTTAGAAGGTTATCAACACCAAGGCCAAAAAGTCAACATGTTATTCAGTCATGAGGGGAGTCGCTGCCGGGTTCACACGGATGAGAGGGTAGTAGGTAGAGAGTTAAAACGTGTCTATAGAAAACAGTGAGAAAAGAGTATTGTGTGTCCACGTAGAACGGACACTGTTACAGTGTGTGTATGTGTGCGTGTGTATTCTTCAAAGGAAAGTGTGAATTCAACTGACTACGACGCGGAGGAGAGGAGATGTAGACGATCTTCTTTTTCAGTGCGTTGATCGACGGTAATTGGCCTCTTGGGTTTTGTTGAGCAAAGAAAGAAAGATGCATCGAAGGATGTATCCGTCTGTGAGTGAGTGTGTGTATATGTGTGTACTTCGATGAGAAGGGTATAGCCGGTTTCCGGGGACAATGACTCGATGATCTCTTCGCGGCGGTGTGGAAAACCGTAGCGGTATGTCCTACGCGTTGCGCGAGAATTCAATAAGCCCGTTTCCGTGAGCACACACTGCTGATCATCGGCTCATCAAGAGGACATACATGCTCGGTGATGAGAGCTGTATCTGAACAGTAGCTCCGATATATGGCGCGAAGTGAGGGTGACCGGTTCCGTAATGGTGATCGGAAGCCCTCAGGGCTCCCGCAAACGGGTGTACTTTGTGTTCTGCCACGTCAGTGTCCATGGGAATGGCCGCACTTTCTTTTTTGCCACTGCAGTCGTAAAACAACTCTGCAATCGGTATCGCCAAACAAGTGGTGCCATCTACATCACGGAACAAATTCAACAGGTGGCGCAAAACTAACGCAATCATGAGGGACAGATGGACAGATAGACAGGCAGACAAACCGACAAACAGAGAAACAGACAGACAGAAAGACAGACAGACAAACAGACAGACAGAGAAACAGACAGACAGACAGACAGACAAACAGACAAGGTAAGCAGACACGAACTCCATGATCGCTAAAATCCATATTACGAGACAATCAGAACAGTCAGACAGGTACTACTAAGCAAGCACAATTTTCTCTTTGTGATTTTCATGGAGGCCAACGCAGTTCTTCTTGACATTGAAGATTTGACAAGTGTCCGAAAGCTGAACTAAAACAGACCAATGCATAGTTCTAGCTCTCGTCAGACCTCTTCTTTGCCAAAACAGGAAGTGATTGTGCATTTCGCAAGAGAGACCTCCGTGGTAGGAGCGTAACGAAGTGCGTGCGTGAAGACATGTCGCCTGCTGCGATTACCGATGTAGCCGCCTTTCGTAATGTCGCAAACATCGATCTCATTTTTCTCTTATTATAATCAACCAAGAGTGCACAATTGAGCTCTTCGGCGTCATGCTGACACGTTTATCGGGTATCAAGTATCACAGAGAACCAACAGTGTTCCTATACCAATATTAGAACTATCGGACAGTCTTCCCCTTACTTGCAAAAGAACAAAAAAAACATACGAAAGAAATGTTGAATAGTTACAAAAATTTCCGAACCACATTCAGACAACTCATTTCGTCAGCGGCAGGTCATAAATCTTGATTAGCCCGTGATGGACAGACACACACACACACACACAGACACACTAAGTAATCAATTCCTCCCTTAATCGAAAAGCATTCAAAAAGCAATTTATTCAATGCCTGCTTTCTGTGTAAAGCCCATCGTATAAACGATGCAATGCACTTATCCGTGACCAGCTTTACAGTTCACAATGCACACCGCGATGAGATCGCACTGTAAAAACAAACTCCCCCATCACAGTCGCAGAGTCTCCAACTGACCAGCAGTCAGATACTAGTATATCCAGCAATGTAAAGGCATGTGCGGAAGAAACCTGTTGAATGGCCCAGTGACATTACGCATTGCTCGCGTAATTACCTTGTCGCTTTACTGTACCCATGAACAACACCCATCTGCAGATCTGACGTACCCACCCACGGCATAGCATCCGACTGATTCATCCGCAACAACGATGTGTGTGTATGTATACAATTACTGAAAACAGCCGTACACCCTTCAAAAAGTGTGTAATACTTAAAGGGGATGCTTGTAACAGATTTTTTTCGGTAACAAATAACTATACCCTGCCATTCCGTTGCTGACCGTCAGAACAAACACCAGATGCTGGTAGGAGGTATACGAGGATCTCTGTCCTCCATTATCCGAACAAAAATGTGATTATGCGAACCATAGTATTAACTAAGCGAGTGTTTCGCTGCCTTAATTGCATCTCCGAAATACAAAAATCTAAGTACTTTCCTCATTTGCCGCCTTTTTGATACGGAATACCGAAGAACCAGGGGGTTGACCGACCAATAGATTCAAGAACCGCCCAATATTTCACCACTAACGACCATGTCATATATTTCTATATTATCTTATTCAAATAAAGAATAACTAATAGAGCTTAAAATATAACAAAAACCATAACATTTAATGACAGAATCTATCAGACTTACCGATGATATTTCTGCTGTATGAAAATTGGAATAATTACTTTAGAGACTTGAAAAATACCGGAAGTAAATGCAAATTTCCGGATCGATGAGCGATCGAAGGATCCGCACACTGACTTTGCAAATATTTCCTGTATGCCTGGATATTTCCATTTAATTAATTTTAATTAACTCAATTAAAGCAAATGCGACTTAACATCATCTCTGACACAACATTTGAAAGACACAAAAAAGAGTGCTCAAAATGATAGGCAGTGGAGAAAAATTTCTGTTTTTTTCTTCTCTTGAAACTGCCAGCTGATTCGCTAACCAAACTCATGTGCTGTTCCCTACCGACAAAAACTAATATAAATATTCCTATAAAAAAATGCCGCACCATACAGTATTTTAATGTACAGCAAGTGTATACTGCAATGTTTTTCGTAACAAACCCACTTAAGCACCCAAATATAGTGCCCAACAGACATTTCGTCGGTCAAGTATTTTTTCATACAGACGTACTCTGTAAAGATCTGCACGACGGCATGATTCCGCCGGTGTGTGACACGACTCGTAAGATTTAATTCCCATAACTTGCAATATTTGCATACAAGTGCAGCAGTCACGTTTATTTACATTAAGAGAGTCGCAACCGCATATACAGACTTTACAGTTATATTTCCCCCCGGTTGTACACACCGGCACACATGCGATGCACGTATAGTCACGTAAAATTCGACAATAAAATAAACTTGCGCCATTAAAGTCACGCAATCCCTCCAACCCACAGACTGCACTGCGACTCCTCCTCCGACTTAGTCAGTAGTAGTAAACAACGACCTATTGACGAGGACCTATTTTGATAAGCGCGGCATGACGGCGCCGGAATCAGGACCCTTTTCACACGTCTCCCCGCGTGTGTCACGAGCTCTTCAGACTTGAACACCACCACCAGCGCCACCACCCACTCCATAGTCAAGCTGTCGCCGATTACTTAGCACGAGAGTATAAGCACGTAGGCTTATCTAAACTCTACGCTAAAGTCACCTCCTTCTCCTCAGATCTTTAATCCCCCCCCCCTCCTCCCCTCATGTCTCTCATCTCTCAGACAATGAACAATATATATATATATACGCACCTTCAATCCCCCCACATTAAACTGTAAAATGTTTCTCAGCCTCTCTCTCTTTCTCTCTCACTCTCTCAGAGCAAATCAATCGAGCATCCTCTGACCAGCGCACCGGCCACCGTGTCTCTATACAATTCCGCGTCACGTCTACTTCATAATAATGTGTCAGCATACCGGCATATCAGTAGTACCTCCCCTCCCATCATCAGAATCACCTCGTACTCTGAAGAGCTCTGCTCGCTCGGAGCTGATAAGTCAACCTCCCTGGTATGTTGTGTACCATACCTTACCATATCTCTCTCCTACAGTATGCCCACTATATATATGACTGTTGTACCCAGAGCCCCCAGTTGATGGTTTATCTTTTATACGATTCGAAAAGTAAACTCGCCGGAAAATACTTTTCTTTCTTTCGTTTCTCTCGTGCCTCTCCGGTCCGGTTGTGTGTGTGTACTTTCCGCTCTCAACACACGCCTCGTCGTCGTCGCTGTCCGAGAGCGAGCATAACAACATACCTTTTCCCCCGATGTGCACACTACTCATATCCTCTTATTTTGTCCAAAATTGTACAAGTACAAGTAATCTCAAGCTTTTTTGTCGTCAGACGGTACGCCGGAAAGTGATGTTATAATCTGGCCGCGTGTGGATAAGAAACGCCGGACGAAAACGCATCACCCACCTGAATCCTTCCCATTGACGACAGTAATTGTGCCGGAACACCATCCACGGACATCACACTCTTGTATATTCGTTAGCCGGTCTACTATACTAAACACATCCGCCTCTCATCAATGCTCTCTTTCACTTATACGCACACCTTCACACCCCTCAACGCGAGTGAGGGGACTCAACGAGCCGTGAAGGAAATATGAAATCGGACACCGTATGCTCCAGTTAAAGTGGTCTGCTGCGCATCTTTCTCAAAGACACACACCACTTCTCTATATACTTCCACTGCTCGGATTTTTCAGTTTCCTTTTTGGCCGCTTCGTTTTCCGTTTGATCTGATTTGTGTGTCGCTTGTTGAGTGTTCCACTCTAATCATCCGATACATCATGGAGAGACAAGAGCGGAGGTCGCGGATCTTCCTCCTCCTAGCCTTCCTGCTCACCCTCATCTCCCTGGGACTGCTAGCCGCGGCGATGGGCTCCGAGTACTGGGTGCAGGCCGCAATGCGGTACAAGGACCCCGCCGCAATGAATCTCAACGGGGACAGCGTGACGGTCAGCTACGCGCACCACGGCCTCTTTGGCGGCGAGCTGCGGCACGAGGCCCGCGTCATTCGTATCCGACAGGACATTGCCAGTGAGTACAGCCAAGTATCGTTTAATATTAATAAAGGGTACTTGATAAAGCACGAGGAATCTGTCCCATTTCCAGCCATTCATTTTTCAGTTTAAATTCCAGCCACTAGCATTGCTGGTACAGGGAGACTTCTCTCTATACAAGTAAACAAACTTTTTTTAAACCTTTCACATCCGAAATTCAATTTGGATCCAAATGGCGTTAGCCGAATCATTTTCGGAATTCTGGAGGCGGAGCTATGGGCTAACTATGTCGAAGTACACTCGTCATGCCAGTCCTCTTGGAAGAATATACGCCTAGCTCCGTCCCTTCATTCCTGCAAAATATTCGTCGGATACCAGTCTATTTTAAATTAAATGTGAAATGGGTGTGTGTTAAGAAATGTCTATTTGAATTTATAGACAAAATTCCATCTTGCTGTCACAGGATTAAAAAACAGCAGAACTAAAAAGGTTGGCTAGAAATAGGACAGGTTCCTCATACATTACAGTACCCCCTAGGGTATATACTGTAGCAAGTGGAGTATTAAAACGAAAATGTATATAGATAAATTAATCGTGTGAACGGTCGTAAACGTCACGAAAAATACGGCGAAAATTTTGTTTAACGACATTCTTCTTCTTTTTCTCAGGTGAATAGTTATGGAAATAATGTAAAGTCTTTTGGGGTTATTATTATATTTGAGGGCGATGGCGTGTGGCGGCACGCGGATCCGGAGGTCTATGCGTGATGGTGTTTTCGTGTGCTCGCGCTTTGCTGGTTTTAATTGGTATTTTAACGGACGTTTTGTATTTTTAATGCTGCGCTGCCGCAGTCCGATGTGATGCATCCGCACGGACATGCCGGTATAATTCGGTGGATCCTGCGACCGGTCAAGTCGCTCTGACGGAAGGCCTGAACAACATGTCATTCAGCGAGTACTGCGACCCGTCGCTACAGTATTCAGGTACGTGGCTGGGCATAGGCTCTCTTTGGCGCAGCCCAAATTACATTGCCATACACTTAAAATATATTATTATAAATAAATGTGTATCATTAAAATCAGTTGCACAGAGACTGCATTTAAATTCAATAAGTTTACGCATGATGTATTGTACGTCTATATGAAAGGCTCCTACTACAAGCTAAATGAAACATTATTTGACCTCCTACAGTAATAAGTCATTCACCAAGGAAACAAAATCAAAATTCTGAACATTAAATGGTACACTATGAATACTGCTCAAGGTACAGTACCGGAATATTACACACTGTCCTGACCTAACTTTCATTTCAGGGAGTTTACTCAAACCAGGGGAAATAAGTTTCTGGTCATGGATAGTGGTGGTTATCTTCTTGTCGCTGGCCATGTTGTTCGGTTTAGTTGCCGCCGTTTTCACGATGGTCAATGTTCTTTACGTGCCCATCTCTGACTTTGTTGGTATTGCTGGGGTCTACGTCTGGAATATCGCAGCAGGTTTGCTTGAATATCTGTCTGTCTGTCTGTCTGTCTGTCTGTCTGTCTGTCTGTCTGTCTGTCTGTCTGCTGCCTGCCTGCCTGCCTGCCTGCCTGCCAGTCGATCAGTACGTGTGCCTGTCTCTTGCCTCGTTTGTAATATTTTTCCTAATTTTTTTAGCGATTTCTACCCTTATCACGTTATGTGTCTGGGCCGGCCTCTACTATACCCATCTGCGCTATAACATCCTTCCATCCTTAATCCTTTCCAGCAACTTCCTCACGTCCTGTGGCATGGCACAGCATGGTGTAGCCGTTTGGCTGTGCTTAGCAGCGTTGCTGTTGTTCTTTGCCAACGTAGTGCTGGTGCGACTTCGGCGTGGCGGACGCGGTCTAATCGCGAGGAACAAAAAATCAGCATTCGGACGAAAGGAATACCGAAAAGGCGAAGAAACGCTTTACTGAATTGATATGAATGTTCTCTTAAAGAATGAGACTGGAGCGGACTCCGAAAGAGAGTGAGAACGTTTGTCTGCTTGCTGAATGCACACTTGCCAGTTCCAACAGTCTGCCAAATCCGTACGCTGCTAGAACTGTTGCCCGTTCATTGACAAAATGTCCCATTAAGTGGTTGTTTTGCTGACGTATTCTTCGCGCATCTCGGTAATCGGTCTCGCATCTTCATCAAGTGGAGAAAAGTGAGGAACCCTATGGGCCGATATATTTATATCGGCATCTTGCGGTTTCACATTACTATAAAGTTGTTTTTGCGACAGCCCTCTTTTTGTGTTTATTGTTTACATTGGTCGACGTTGCCAATTACATCTAGTTGTATTATGTGCAACTGAACTCAAAACAACAGCGCGTAAAGTCTAAAGAGGAGTTAAACACTGGAGACTGTCATTTATAAATGAACCGGAAATGCCGTCAACTATTTGCAAATTCCCATAGTTGCAATCGGGTTCTATGTCCCCTTTATCCTTTCAAGGATATGCGAGTGCTGAAAGCACTCTGCTAATATACGGACAACAACATCATCAAGAATCAATGAATTCCTCGGACACATGAAAGCCATTCATTCAGGGTTAGCAACGTAAAATCGTGAGTATCATTGCCATACAGTTGGAGTACTAATAAGAACTTTAAAATATGGCACCGCACGAAAAGCTAACCATTGGTCAAGAAGCCATAGCACCATGCCAGGACATGTGCTGGCAATGCTATGGCACATGTCCAGCATCGCCAGGCGGCGCCACTTGTTAATATAGCGAAAAGCCGTTCCTCTTTGGTGTGTCAAGGTCTGTAGCTATTATTCTCAAACAAAACAGAAGATTTTTTTTATGGAGCAAAAACAGCGGTTGCGATGTATCTCAAAATTTCAGGGGGTACAAGGGATTGACCGCTACATTTGGTCTATACTGGTGCAGTTTATTGATATCATTCGAAAGTCCAGAGATTCGTCTACCGACTGATATTAAAAGCTAATCACCCTTTGTAGGGCCCGACTCATAATTTGCAAGTTTCTAAAACTCCTCCTCTCTAGTTAAGTATCATGCATTTGATACCAAGCAAGACGGCATTATTGTAGTTTATTGCTCTGTCGATTAACAGTTAGAAGACACGATCATTCAATCAATCGGTGAGTTGGTATGTCAAGCTTACTGCAGAGGAGGACCTTCCGAAATTTGCAAATTGTAAGCCCGATTATACAATAGCGAACTCGATCTTGATATCAGTCAGTAGAAAAATGTCTGGACTTTCTAATGATATTAATAAAATGCGCCAGTATAGACGACATGCAGCGATCAATCCCTTGTTAGGCAAAGTCACAAATAAAAAAACACTAGCGTTATACGCCATATGTACCACTCGTAGAACTATACCTTTACATTCCAAATAGCGCATGATGAATGTTGGGTTGGGTTTTGTCAGGGGGTGTGTACGTTATTGAGTGGAATATGTGTTTCTCAATTAGATTTTCTCAAAACCCATTTTAGCCGAGAGACTGTTGACCATCCGTCAGTGCACCATAAGTATCAAAGGTCGCCCTTCCTTTTCAGCAAGTCCCTACATTAAGTAGGTACTCGCAGAAACGATACTGGTGCCGAACACCGCGGCCGGCCATCCCAAGACTGAAGCTTTATTTAGTTCAATCATACTGATATGACTATCACCTCCACCATTAGCTGATTAGGCCGGTAGCTACGAGTACGAGAGCACCATGAATGAACGCAGTGACTTCTCAAATACAGTGTCTAGGTCCCGGTGTGACGAGTCACAACAATCCACACATTCGTTTTGCCCAAATCAGAATCGGTACGCGTGGAGATAACACGACTTTTCCTCTCGGCTCAAGCTACGAAAAGCATGAGCGACGAAAAGGCCGCTATCCTTTTGGTTTTATAATCCCAAGCTTGGAGTTCAAAATTTTGTGACTTTTCCCCCGTTTTTTGGCAACACATTTGTCATCATCATGATGGAAAAAGACGAGCGAAGAGCTCGCCTCATCCTTCTCCTGGCGTTTGTGCTGACACTGGCCGCAATCGGACTGCTCGGTGCGGCAGCGGGCTCGGAATTCTGGGTGGAGGCTGACATGATCAAACGGAACGTGCCCGACGGCAACGGGGAGGCGACCGTCAGCTGGGCTCATCACGGTCTCTTTAGCGGGGAACTCCGACGTGATGCAGTCTTTTTTCCGTTTCGCACCCGCGTGAAAGGTGTTATTTTATCACGCATTACTTGTGGAAACCCGTAATAATATATTTGATCTCTCACGTATAGTAAAATGTGATGCGTCCAGGCAGATCTGCCGGTATGAAGGTGTCAATCCCATCGGCGGAGATGCCCTGACGACTCGCCCCAACCAGAATAACACCTGTTCTGTACCGCTCAACGTGTTCTGCGACGCGTCGAGCACGCTCTCCGACCCTTCCACAACGTTTTCCGGTACTAAACCTCATACAGATAGCAAAACCAAATTAGTCCACTAATCAACTCCAGGGCACAGATTACAGAATTATAACTTTCTTCTCAGTTTTAGTTGAAGTTATAACTGCGTATCGCATAGCCGGCAAATTTTAGTTTTGCTATAATTTTTCAGTACAAATCTTTAGGTACTAACGCTTTTAGATTAGTTTATTCAAAAACCAAAAAAATGAAAACCAGCAAATTGATGACTGAACCTTTTAGTTTTGCTTCTCTTAAGTTTTTTTGTGTGGTTTTTCGGAACTAAAAACGCTAACCAGTTAACGACTAAGAATTATAGTTTGGTTCTTTAAGAAACTATAACAGCTAAAACTAAAAAATTAATGACCAACAAGTCAGTTCAGTTTTAAGTGTAGTTGAGTTTTTCCAACCCTAAATATAATCAATCTATGCACCCTCAAGCACCCCTAGTTGAGCAATACCTAGCCCACCTGTCTGTAGTACTGTATCCATTCTTGATAGGTTGTGATGTTGACACTCTGGGAGACCCTGGCGATCTAAATTTCGGCATATGGGTCTCAACCCTGGCCTTCCTCGCCATGGCGGCCGTCTTTGGTTTGCTGGCCGCTGTCTTCACCATGATTAACGTCCTCTACGTTCCGATCTCCAACGTGGTCGGTATCGCTGGCCTGTACATTTGGAACAGTATTGCCGGTATATAAACACTAGTAGTAATGAATAAAAAAGTTTTACTTTAGTAGCCGTCCGTATCACCCAAATCTTCCGCGGTTTCTCGCGGCTTAACCTTTTGTCCCTCCGTTATCTATACATGTTGTAGGCGTATGCACCCTGCTGGTCATCGGGCTGTGGGCCGGGCTCTTCCACAGCCATCTGCAGTACAACATTATCCCCTCCAACGTGCTATCCGAGTTGACGACCTGTTTCAAGGCCCGCTACGGGATGGCGTTTTGGTTCTGCTTGGTGGCGTTGCTGCTGTTTTTCATCAACATGGTGCTGATTCGGGTACGGCGCGTCAATCGGCTGACCGCCCGGAAAGACAACTCGCCGTTCGGGATCACCCACCAACACAAGGGAACAGACGAGACGCTGTATTAAAAGACCCAAAAGTGCTAGAGGGAACGGAAAATCCCAAAACAATTTTCACCAAATCATTTTCGCACTACATTATATGTAAGAATTTTAACCAGTCGTATACAGTACTACTGTAAATTCCAACTTGCGACATGCCTTCTAATATCCACATAAACGAATAAAAAGAATGGGGTTCGAAAAGTCCGACACTGTATCAATATTGTCCGCCTTCTTGGAAAGTCCAGCCGATATTTAAATGTTCCGTGTCTACAGTGTCGTTCGTTCGTATCGACGTATAAAATTAATAATAAGGGGCCTTTCACATATTACGTAATCAAAGGAGGGTGGGTGGGTGGTGTCCGAAAAGCTTACGTTTGATTACGATTTTTTGGGTGGTTCAATCGGTGATTACGAATTGATTACAAAGGGGGAAGGGGTGGTCTCAATACCCGAGAAATTCTGTTTTTTTTCCATTTCGTTTTACAGTACCCATGGATGGAAATGGGGGATAATCTGTCATGGCATGATGATATACATGTGTGCATATGACCAAAACTGCTTGTCCCGCGGCGGATTTGCATTGCCTTTCTTCTTCTAGGTATATTAAATCATCTTCTGAATATTAGTTTTATACCTTTCGACTTCAAAGTTCCTTTTTCATGACCTTCCAAGCAATTAACGGGAACGCGGTATTGAGAAGCCATGTTCTAATAATTGTTGGTTTGGTTTGAAAATTGATTTTTTTACTGGTAAAAAATGTACTTTGCAAATTTACCACATTTCCCACAGTTCTAGAACCCTCTTTTCTTTCGCTGACAGTTCCATAAACGATTACTAAATCGGAATCCACGCTGAGATGAAAGGCAGCATCCTATATCCTATTTGCCCTGCGGATTTTCGGGACTAGAGTCGTCTAATTTGGCTGTTGTTATGCAATGACTGATTGATATTTTACAGCGATCAGGGGGGTGGGTCTATCTGTGATTACATTTTGATTACGATTTGGAGGGTGGGTAGCAGCTATGATTACGGTATATTACAAGGGTGGGTGGGTGGATAAAAAGGGCCGATTTGTTGATTACGTAATATGCGAAAGGCCCCTAACAACCGCGGAGTGAATGGCGATTCTATGGCTTGAGGAGCGTTAAAACGAACGGCCGGCGTCCAGCGTGCAATAATATTATTTAATGATCAACCGGCGAACGCAGTGACGTCACATGAAGCGCAACTGTCCGATCGCGCTGTCTCGCCACACCCCCTTGAAAAACCGAAACAGTCTGGCGTAACTGTTTGAGTTTCCACAACTAAGGATACAATGGGCGTGGCGTTTCATTCATATTTCCCAACCAATCAACCAATCACACGCTCGCTTTTTGGATCTGTGTGAAGCTCCAAAAACAGTTCCTCTCCTCTTCTCTCTTATCTGGTCAGTCAACCGAACCGAATGTTCCTTCTTTTCTTCATAACGCAGTCAAAATTGAATTTCCAATCCTCTAACGCCACGAATACTCTCTTCGAGTGGCTGGACGGGCAGAAATCAACACGGAGCCATGCGGCTGCCATTTTTCCTATCAGAATTTTGCTGCACACTTCTTTGACCGCCAATTGGTCTACTTTTTTCTCATCTCTCCCTCTCTGTCTACACATATCACATGCTTAGTTCAACGGGCTTTCGTTTGAGTGTAAGTGCGCCAGGTGTCGAGTTGTTGTTGACGAGAAATCAGCAGCGACCCACGTGATGGTCATTTTCACCATCGAATCCTATTTCTCTTGAGTTTTCTGGCGACGTACACGGTTTCATTGCAACCGTTCGCATCTACCCATTTCGTTTCTGATTCAAACTAATATTGCCACATCAAGACAGGTGGCGAGGCGGAGTTTCAAGCGGGGTGGAAGGAAAACGGGGTACCGACCTATTTGCCCAATGGTCAGAAAGAGAGACGCTCCTGGCAGGTAAGTTTTTGCCGAACTTTCTCTCTTTATTTTGGAGTATGTAGCTGTCAAATATTTTCCAGTATTAATGTCGAGATCTTCCTGTCATTCGAGCATGGGGACAAGAAATTTTCACGCGAACACGACAAGTACAACTTCTCCGATCTTGATTGATGGGAGCTCACTTAAGTGACTGACGTGGATTGATTGATTGATTGATTGGAACTTTGCATGGCTGTTACTGTTGATGTTGATGTTGGCTCATGTTCACTTTTGATGGCTTGTTCAATTGATCAATTGCTGAGGAGAGTTCTATCGCAACTCATCGAATTTCGCTTGCTGTTTTCATTGATTGATTGATGGATCTATGTCGACTCTGCCATAGACAGTGTGCCTGAATTTGGAGTACCTTGCTAATTTTATATGTGGCATGCTTTCCATATTGTGGAATACAGTTAGTTCGGATAATTGCCATTAATTTAAGGGAGAGTTCAATGAGAACATAACCGTCGTTTAATTGATTGATTGTGAATACAATATGCTCCTTGCGTATTTGAGGCCCGGCGGGTCTACCATCTGTCGATGATGATAGATGGCACCACCTTTATTGCCAGATGTCCAGCCAGAATTTCAGTTGGAGAACAACCGGTACATCTTGGAAGAACTGGTAGTACGTGAATTCTGAGTTGCTTTAGACCGCACGAAAAAAATGAAAAAAAACACCTGGAATTTAAAGTTTATCTAGAATTTAAAGTGTTCTTGGCGCGGGACTTTCTTCGTACTCTGAGCCGCCCCACCTCGTCATTGTACAAGAGTCCCGTGAGGCAAAGCGACCGGTATGTAACCTTACGGAACAATTTTCATTTTCGGGGTATTTCAGGTCAAACAAATTTACAATCACCGGAAAGGAATGTTAGATAGCAGGCAGGCACCCAGCCGTTTTCCCCAACACCACGACCATTACATTATCAGAAGCCTGAGTTATCTTTTATTCGCGTAATTAATTACGATCTCTCTCTCTCTCTCTCTCCAAAACTTTTTCACCGTGAGTTTAGTGTGACTGATCTAGCCGCCACAGCGCGCTGACACGAATGAGCGCTGCAAAAAACATTTCGAGGAAAATGGCGCGCGCGCTCACCTCTCTCTCTCTCGTCTCAAATGAGTGTGAGCGAGCGGGCGAGATTAGCCGTTTCCTCTAAAAGCTGATCGGCTTGTACGCGGCACCGTACTACACTGCCCTCTCTTTAGAGAGCGGATTTACGTTGAGTCAGTGACACGCAGCCGCAGCCACCGGAATGCATGCCCGCTCGGAAAATGCGCAAGTAAACCGAGGTCGAGTGAAAACATCCCGCGACTGCCAGGGAAGCCATACTATTGCGTGACGTCATCCGGCCAGTGGACTCAGGGCCGGCTGATTGGTCGACAAGCCTCCCGGTAAGGCTCGCCCCCTAGTCACGCGGATTTGTGCAAAATTTGTGAGTCTCACACACACACAGCTGTGCTTTGCTAGAACTCGACAGAGAAGGTGTAAAATTTTTGGTCAAAGTGAGAGCTCATCAGCTTTTCTTTACAATTTGCCTTTTGCTCCCCCCTTTCAGGAGAACTTATCATTTCATTACACACAACATAACAAACCACTGGCTGCTGCTGCTGCTGCTGCTTTGAGAAGTGAGTAACTATTACGGCAAAACGCATGCTGGACCCCTGCGCGCCCCATCGGACCCCTATGCTAAAAAACCTGGCTGGACCCTTGAAAAGAAGTCGCACCAGCAAACACATTCGCCGCTTCCAATCCAGTGACTTTGCGAC
The DNA here is from genome assembly GCA_001579985.1 of Hypsibius dujardini. NCBI lineage: Eukaryota > Metazoa > Tardigrada > Eutardigrada > Parachela > Hypsibiidae > Hypsibius > Hypsibius dujardini. The sequence goes on along the minus strand of LRSR01010177.1, from coordinate 8,361 downwards.
GTTGTGGACTTTTAATCAATTAGCACGGACGGGGCTGCTCGTATGGATTGTGACAGTCTCTTGCTGTGTATGCATCTGATCTTGAATCGGGGAAGAGGACGAGGAGTTTTGCTGCTGCTGCCGTTGCTGGAGTCTTGCAGTGACGGTTATCGTTGAATCCCCCCCCCCCAGCATCCACGAGCGAGCGCTCTCGCTCCAGATCAAAGCGTCAGCTGGTGTTTCCGGTGCTTCGTCGCAACACATTTGCAAACTGTATTTTCGGAATTGTGGACTGATATTTCGGCGTTGACACATACACCGCCATGGAGGCGTTTATTTCCCTGTGGATTTTACTGTGTTCAGGTGAGACCCTCAATATCATTTGAATTCTTTTTTGTGGGGTTTAAACTGAAAATTGCGAACCGGAATCGGCGAGAATCGAAAAACTGAGAATTTTAAGACCGGAAATTGTGGAATTGTGAGTTGACAACAGGATCAGGGACATCAGGGGGATTTTGTTGAAATTGGGCGGACCCCTGAGGGGTCGGTGTGGAATATGTATGAACCATGCGTTTCGGTCAAGTTTGAGTATAAGCTTGTTTTGAGGAATAAATTTATGGTATTATTTGTCTTTTTTTAGTGGGGATTGGTGATCTTTCAGTTGAGTCAGTTGTCAAGGTGGGAGATTGTTCCCCTGGGGGCATTTAGGGGCGTTTTGCCCTCATGCTGTGGTTTGCGTCCCTCACTTACAATGACAAGTTCCCATGCTTTAGGCATTAATATTCAAGAGTTATTTTATGACAGAAAATATCAAAAATATATAAACAAAAATATTATTGTCGAGGGCGCGAAAATGGAATGTTTTTACATTGCTTGATTAGGTCAACTGAAGACTAAGAAGTGTTGTTTTGCATCCTTGTTGCGAATCGAAAACGCATGTCGAAAAAAATAGCGTGTTTTCATGTGGTTCTAGTGTGTGTTACAGCCAATGAAAACGACCCTTGTTCGCTTGGGAGAACTTTGGTTGGGTGTAGTGCGCACTCCATTACACTGTGACGGACTACAAACTACACTCACTGCACACACAGGGTTTTCATCCAATTATCCACAGACACACAACACATACACACACCGCCGTTTTTTTCTGCTCCAAAAGTCAAAAAGAGAACACATCACGGCAATGAAAAGGAGGGAGAAAGAAAAGAGAAGGGCCCCTGCAGGCAGTGTGTGCTTGTAGTTCTGTCTTTTTGCTGTTGTTGCTTATACTTTTTTTGAGTATTTGGACAGGTGCCTGACTTCTAAACCCGAACGTAACGCGATGGATGCGACTAGCGAAACTGATGGTGGTGTCATGGTGGTTGCTGGTGAATCATAATAGGAGATTATACTCAGTATTTTTTCGCGGTCGAAAGGAGGTCTGGCAGCGCTGTGGGGCGTGGCAGCGCCAATTAACCGCGAAATCAACCGCCGCGCGCTTGCGCTGCGTGTGTGTACTCTACTCGCTCTACTACACTGTTATTATCGCATCACTTGTACACAGTAATATGATGTGGATGGGTCATCAATGAAAACAGGGCGGTTTATGCCTTCGTGCCTCCATGTTGTCGTTGTTGGTGAAATTTTGTAAGCAAGCTGTTGCCACAAATGAAGCCAGAGGAGAGGCGAGCTTTTTTCTAGGGGAGATTGGAAGGGGGGACATAACATGAGGGTCAATCTTGATTTCGGATAGTCATCACACACAAACCCCTTGCATCAGCCTGATCCTCATCGTTTTTTCGTCACAAAAATCCGGCATTTAGTGTTTGTAGATTGGGATGATGTTCATTCATAGAATGAGAGGTAGGGGGGGGGTCAGTGAATGGATTGAGGGGGATGGATCATTGATTTTTTCGGCCTTTGACGAGACAGTGTGCTGTTTTCATCATTGTGCGCGGTGAATTTTTATTATTGAATTTTTCGAGGCACATGTGGGATGGATTTTTGTATGGGACTAGAATATCGGCCCATGTGATGTGTATGTGTGTGTGGGATGAAAATTGTAGAGCACACAGTGTATTTATATTATTTTGGTTAAAAGGAAGTGGGGTTTTAGTGGGCTCTCCTTTCGCTCTCTCACGTCTAATAAAGAAGAATCAGGAGAGGGAGTGAATCGTGGAGACAGGAGAAGAGGAGAGGGGCCTGCAATTTTCGTGTGTGTGTGTGTGTGTGTGGGGAGAAATATCCATGATTCATTTCTTCAGTGGTGGAAGGAAAGAGCGCGCGAGAGAGAGAGAGGACACTGCACGCGGTGTGGAATGCCGGACACGCTCGGAAAATCGAGTTGAACGAAAGAGAGAGAGAGGGAGGCTATTGCAAATTTTTCCACGCTACAGTGTGAAGTTGTGAAAATTGTGGTCTTATGTGTTGCAGTCGCAGTGTGTGTGTTTAGTGATGGGCACTCTCGCTCTCTTTGCCGCGTTTTTCCATACTGTTGTCTTTACGGCCGCTAATTCGGCCACCCCTTAATTACAAGAAACTCCCAGTGCGACTGTGAGTCTTGGTAGGTCCTACTCCTACTTCATGCTATGGGGTTAACTCGGATTTATGAACTAAACGCACGTATGATGTAGTGTATAGTCTGACCCACTTTGTCGCCCTGATCGCGTATGCCGTGGTGCCATTCCGTGAATCGTTTCATTTCATGTGAGTGGCCTTCAAAAACTCTAAACCCTCTCGTCGTGTCGCGCGCACAGTCACACACATACATGGAAGGCGCAAAAAAATGGTCATTCCGCAGGATTATTCTACTACTACTATTAGTCTATCCCAATTTCGTCATGTGCAGCAGCTTCATTAATGCCAACATAAGCAGTTTTTTTCTTCTTCAGTCGTGACTGTGATGTGATGCCTGATATAGGGTGTGGGCATGTGTAGTAGCGTGGAAATCCGATTTACATTTTACACAACACACAGTCACACGCTAGATCGGGATGACGTGGGTCGTCGGACTCGTCGACAGCTGATCAGCAGAAGGCAGGCAACAAGCGTTGCAGTTTCCCTGCCGTTTATTTGGTCCCCGGGCGGATCGATTGAACTTCCGCTTGGCATTCACGTCCACACACATCCCGCCTCAATCCGCTCTTGCTCTATGTGTATGCATTGGTTTTAGCCAGCCCAGCAAAGGCCATTTAAGGTTACTCTGCCATCTCCCCTGATCCCAAATTTCCTGACCCGAACCCCTTTTTGTGTTAGTTCAATTTGAAAAATTAAAATTACTCTTAGGAAATAAATACCAGTTTATTCTCTTTCTCGAAAATCGTCACTGCTTCTAATGTGTCGTTTTGTGCTTCTAATTACCGTTTATAATATGAGCACGAGAAATGCGATAAAACGATTTGACCGCGCATGCTTTGGAATTTTGCAAGCTGGCACAGGCAGGGGCAGTTTGTGTGTGTTTTAAGGATGCAGTTTTGTCTCTCGAATCAGTCGGTCCGTTTCATTCGGGTGTTTAATGTACCTTACCAGCATTGCGAATCAGGTCAAGAATCCGCGAAATCGGCAAAGTCACGTACACGTACTAGCGTATACACGACGACGGAGATGTCGTGTGATAGATAGTATGACCAAATTTCCCGGGAATTGTGTTTGATTTATTGACATCTGCTTGTTTTACGGTTATAATGATACAAACTGAGCTAACTCTCGGTTGGTTTCTGTTTGGCGCTTTCCTCTGTGGTTTTTACCGGATAATTGATTCAGCTTAACTGAGGAAAGTGCGCAATTGTAACCCATCGGTTTGGCCTACAGGGCTATTGTTTTCCTAATCAGCAATATCCTATCCTTACAACATATTTTTTATGGGTTTTCGTTTAACTGAAAAAATTTACTATTTTACCTAGAATCAGGCTTCCCTTTTTTATTTTAATCACTTAATAATTTCATGCAGCGTCAGTATTGATTTGGCCAGAAAAATTTCCATTAATTTCTTTTAAAAAAACTGAATTTAATTATTATCACATTATAATATATCGGAGCTGCAGATTTAATTTTTTTTCCTTTTAACAATTATCTTAACTAACGAATAAGATAATTGTCATCTAGTCATAATTAGGCGCTCTCCTCGTTAAAGTTTAAGCCATGAGCCTACGCGAAGCCAAGGGGAAGGTACCTAATGAGGACATGACCTGCTTCATTTCATCTCATACACATGTCGACGTCGTCGTGTCAGCACAGTCACACTCCTGCTGTGTGTGAGCCTGTGAGGTGGGGTCCCTAGGTGGCTTCCCGTAAATGTTGTCATCCCTGTAGCATACACACACCGGGGGCATCATACAATTGGATGTTGATTAAATTTAGCCTGCAGGGAGATCGGATCTCCGTTACCCACCTCGATCCAGAGAGAGCGGAAAGTCAATAGTCAGTTTCCGTTACAACCCACATGACACGTGACTTTTGACAGTGCTGTGTGGCACATGCCCAGGCTGCTTATTGTGAGATGAGAGCATGGGGCGTTGATTTGTTTTTGCTTTTCCTCACACACACACCACGCAAACAGTCATGTGAGTTCAGGGTCCATGGTGATATGCTGCTATGCTGGTGACGACGCTCCATTTCTGCAGAACATCACCGAAAACTTTGCGCCTCGTACTTGGTATTCAAGAAGAGTCAATGCGGCTTTTTTCATCATAGGTTTACACACACAAACAAACAAATTTTTTGTCCCTAAAGATGTTTTTTCGTATTTCGCCGATTCCAAACGTTTTTGTCGTTGTTTTTGTTGTTATTATTATTACTGGAGGATAGCAGAAAAAACTATGCCGCATCCTGCTGGTACGACGAGGACGACAGCAGTACCATCAACGGCGGTGTTTTTTTATGTGATTGCAGTGTTTCTCCTCAACTGGCAGCTGGGATGGACGGACGGGCTCGTTTGTAACGGCTATGACGACCAAAAGTGCAAGACCAACCCGGATGCCTGCCGACGCGGCCTGCTGGAATTCTGCCCGCCCGAAGACACGGACCCCGCGTGTTTCACATTCTGGAAGGAGACCGCCGAGGTATGTTAATGCACACGCACGATGAAGAAGACGTTGAAATATATACAACTGAATACTGTTGCTCGAGTCATCGCTGATTGATTAAACGATTGGTTGAGATGCCTGATCGTACGTTGATTGTATGACTGATTGATTTGATGGTGGATTGATGTGTTGATTCATTTAGTTGATTGATGTATTGTTGGGTTGATTTGATTGAGTTTTCGTTTCCATCAGTGCTGTTTTTAGTTTTTATGGGGGTGGGTTTTCCTGAGAATAAAGTTAATTTAGAGAATTTCAACGACGAAAATAAAAAATGTTGTCGAAAAATATGGTTATTCGTGAGAAGTTCTGACAAATATTCAGTGATAAAACAGCATTGGTTTCGATGGATAATTGATTGGTGTGTTGATTTGCTTTAATGCAGGGTACTTTGATTTCGCTTGTAATTGAGCAGTGAAAGATTTAGTCCTCAGTCATTTATTGGCGTTGCGGCGATCCCTGTCAGTCATTGGATTTGCAGACTGTTCAAGAATTGGTTAAGGTGTCTGATTGTTCGCGTTGCTGGGCTATTGATTGGTTGATTTGATGTACCGATTCGTTCGGTTGATTGACGTATTGCCTGTTTGATGCGATTGAGTTTTCGTTTCGTTTTACTATTGATTGGTGTCTTGAGTTGGATGGTGTGGTGTGATTCCGCCCTAATGGAAGATTTGAGTCATTCATTCATTGGCAATTGCGGCGATCCGTATCGCTCATTGGACTAGCGGACTGGTAGGTTTGTCCGTGGGGTGAGGGTAGCGCTGATGACATCTTGAGAAAGAGAGAGATGGTTTTACCCGGCTTCGGTGATAACACTGACCGACCCTAGTCAGGATTAGAACTAAACAACATATGGCCGGCCGGAAGTGCGGTGTGACTCACGCACACCGCCTCTGAGGGAAAAAGGGAAGGAGAGTCAACCCCTAGCAGAGATCATATGAATAGTAGTCCTGGGGAAATGAATCGGCTTCCGGCTGTATGGAGTGTGTGGTATACAATACTGTATACTCCTATGCTTATACGCAATACACAACACTCGAAGGAAGCATCTGGTGAATGTGAAATTAAGACGAACGGTCAGGGCTGGATGAATGGAACTGTGCGCAAATGTGGCTAAATTGTTTCAAGACACCCTCGAGAGTCCTACCCCACACACGATACACAGGAGTGCCGCGGAGTGGGGTATGTGCTGCTAATTTTGTGTGTTGAGGGTCCCGGAGAAACATGAGAAGGGAGCAAAAGAGATGGTTAATACGTAGTGTTGTTGAGATTGAAAATGAATGTTTGTATGTCCGTGTGTGTGTTTGCTTCTTATGTGACAGCTCTCACACCCTTACTTACATACAGTACATCAACACCAGTGATAAAGCCATTGTCGGACGAATTTAGCGAATTTACGTTACGTTCCAGCGTAATTGCCTTCTATTAGTCGGTTGATTTTCATTGGCCTTGATTGATGTGCTGGTTTGGCGTTAGCGCGGTGGTCGTTGATTGATGAATCGGTTACTCGACGGCTTTTGATTGTGGGTGTACATGTACTGTGTGTTCCTCCTCGCGGAATGTTCAATTGATTTTCACACAAATATTCTGATTTTGTGATTGACAATGATTTTATTGATTGCTGCACTTTAACACATAGTAAGGTGTTGAATTTTTAAACTTAGTTGAAGTTATATAATCTGCAACCATTTTAAATTGGCGGTGATTTTAAATTAATAATTTATATTTAAAATCAGACGCTGGTTACGTGGTGAATTTCAATTTAGTTTAAAATCAAAATCCACATTTAACGTACACTATTTTAGAGTATATGTCGATCGTACTTGCGCGTACAGCAAATGGCATCTGAAGATTAAAATTGTCCCAGTTTTCCGTTTACTCTTATTGCTTGATTAAGGAATTGTGTGGAACACGTTTTATTATTATATTTACGCATTTTTTCCCTTTCACTTTCAGGGCGATGTGGTGATCCAGAAACAGGGCTGCTGGCAGAAGGACCACGCCTGCAACCGCTCCTATTGCGCCAACTCCCGCACAGATAAGATCCACTTTTGCTGCTGCACCGGGCATCACTGCAACCAGCTGGTGCGCCTCGGGGACGCCAAGCCGCGTCCCCACGTTGACCAACTGCTGGACCACGAGTTCCGCGCCCTCAACCGCACCGGTGTCGTCTGGATGGACGCCCAGCCCGTTAAGGAGGACCCTATCGTCATCCCGGCCACATCCGACCTGGCTTCGTCGGAGAAGAGCGTCGCACCGTCCGTCATTCAACCACCGGCGGAAGGAACGACGAGGAGCTCGGTGGAGCCGCTGGCGCTAACGTGGTCCTCGCTAACGACCACGTTGGTGGCGGTGATTGTGCTCATCTGCCTGCTGCTGCTGCTGCTGGTGGGGTACTTTGCGTTCCGCTTCTTCCGCCGGCAGTTGCTCGGCAGCGACGGGAAGAAGGTGCCGTACGACGCGGAGAGCCCGCTGATGATGGCCCCCTTGATGGCCGCCGAGTACGCCGACCAGGACGGGTGTGTGCTGCTGAAGAATCTCGCGCTGCTTGAGCGGAAGGCCATGGGCCGCTATGGGGAGGTGTGGAAGGGTCGACTGGGCGAGGTGAGTTTGGATCGGTTTGGGGGGGGGGGTTGAGGCTTGATGGATGAGGTAGCGCGAACAGACGGTGATTGATTGCCTGATCTCTCGGAGCAAAATCAGGCTCGATCCTTTCAGGCATTTATTTTCAATTTTTAGACGTCTATGCATCGTTGGGGCATTCAGCCTCTGCGAATATTTTGCTTTACCTTATTTGTAAAATTATCTACGTTATTCGCAATGAGTCCTTGAGGAAGCAAGTATAGGACTTTGCACAATCCGGTTGACTGGACTGGACTACCGGCGAAAAATTACGAAAAGCCAAAGTTTTGTCTGTGTCCGCCTGTCTTAATTGTCTGTCCGTCTGTCTGCCTGACTGTTTTGGTCGTCTGCCTGTTTACCTGCCTGTCTATTTGTCTGCTTGTCTACGTGCCTGTCTGTCTGCTTTCTTTTCTGTGTGTCTGCTTGTCTGTCAATCTATCTGTCTGTCTGTCAATGTTTGAATGTCTGTCTGTCCGCCTATCGGTATGACTACCATTTTTCTGTATGACTGTAAATGTGAACTGTCCTCTTCTGTTTGTATTTGAGTTGTGCTTCACATTTTGCCTCATCATTGTGTGTTGCCTTCCACTTCTATTTTCAACTATTTGAGCTAGACTTTGCCTCACAGCATACACCTCAGGGAATTTTATCGACGTATTTTATCAGCAATAGCCGAGATTGCGAAACTTTCCGAAGATAACTC